>JAANSO010002256.1:0-14018 GCA_036507315.1 Lepidocyrtus fimetarius
GTAACGGACGGACAGACAGACAGACGGACAGACAGACAGACAGACTAACACATCGATATCATGACTAGCTCTTCGAGCTAGTAATAATATTAGCAAATCAGTGGATAAGAATATCTTTTATTATGAGCTTAGTCAATGTTTGCAAAAGTGATAAGATTGCTATTAAAGAACGTGGTTGGTTTGAATACTCAATGATCAGTTTAATAGGTTTATTAAGCCAATAAAATTTCAATAATTCCCATCGTCCCCAATTGGTTGACTTATCAAAATATTAAAAATCGCCTTTAAAATCGTAAAATTAGCGGGAATAATTGTGATTAGGAGCATTTCGGCATCATCATTTATTAACTGTCAAAGCAGAACCCAAAATACAAATACGAAATAAACATTTGTTTAGCTTTGCTTTGAACGGCAATAACCATTACATTTTATTGTTTTCAAGATCAGAAAAATTTCTTTAGTGATCAGAATGAAACCTTTTCCGTTGCCATTTCTTATCTAGCTATGTACTCTATCTTTGATTTAGATGTCATATTAGCAATTGATGATGTAACAGTACCTACCGTTTTGGAAGACATTTGTAGATAAGCATAGGTTATAAGAGAACGTAAAAAACAAATGTCTTTAAATAGGTACTTATTAAAAACGCGATACTGTTTGTCTTCTTTCAATAAAAAGTGTAGGTAGAAGGAAAAGGATTCCAAATAAGAAATGAAAAGTTTGTCTATTCTCAAAATATTTTTGTACTTTCATCGGCTTTGGTTTCATTAGAAAAATTCAGCAGCTGCAGAAAGTAATACCTACACGGCTACATGATATACTTTGTCAGTTATTGAAGATGATCATGATAATTGAAAGCAGAGATAAGAAAGTGAGTCACTATCAAAGCGCCATGAAAGCATTTATTGTTTTAACTTGAATTCTCACGTTACACTTGCATATTCAACATCGTCTCATTATTTGCTGTTTTATTATCTGAAATTTGAGCTCGATTAGAGTTGTGAAAAAGGTGTATTCGACATCTGGATTCGAACCTATTCTCGGGTCGGATCTAAAAAAATTTCATTTGAAATTAAAAGTATGAAATTGGGAGTCTGCATACGTCCAAATGTATCAATTTGTTTTTATGCGATATCTATGATTGCAAAAGTAAAAATTCCCCTTAAAAATTCCCCTTTTAGCCTAATCCGAACCAAAAATACTTCAGTTCGAATCACAATTAATTGAAAATAAAAACTTATACAAAATATTTCTGCTCGGAGCAGTAGTAATCCTTTCTAATATTTGCATTTACGGATTTAAGTAAATTGATGTCCATATAATACTCGTAAAATCTGTTCTCGTCTCGACAAAGAACTTTTACTGCACTCGGTTCCGGGCCATTTTGCTCATCCCTAGTTCCACGCTGCAAAAAAGCCACTGCCACTTGTTGCCTGAGAATGTGTATTTTCCACAAGAGACCACAAGTCAGTTGCAAAGTTGACATTTTCGGCTGAGGACGTGTCTGCATTTTGTGTTTTAGTAACAAATAATTCGAAATCGCGTTATGGTTTAATTTCCGGCAACGGTCTAAAACTAAATTTTATAATTAGCCAAGTTGATATTTTTGATATTAGCAAAAAAAAACTAATTAAAACCCTAAAGTGAAACATTTTGTTTATATTAAGAAAAAATGGTTGCTGCAAGTTTGAACTTTTAGTTCTAAATATTTCTGGTTACAACAGAAACATTTACTTTGAAAATCCTATTGTTTTGAGTGTAAAGAATAGTGAAGCTTTGAAACTGTTAATAGTAAACTTTTGCCCAAATTATATTTGGTGAATTTAATCAACTTTCTATGAAAACGAGATCAAGCGCAGCTTGTTTCTAGCAAGAGAAGGAAAGTCTCAAATTACTTTTGATAAAAATTTGCTAATAACGGAGTTGAGGTTATTAAAGGCTAATAAAAGCTAAATAGGTAAGACTACCCATTTTAACGTTCGTTTCCTGTGAAGTTCATTCATATTATCTCTTTGTTTCAATCCTTTCATACAAAATCTTATTTTTAAGCACATAGAAGGCAGTTCAAAGAATTTGATAGGTAACTTCCTTTAGGATTTTATATTTGCACTCTTCATGCATTTTAAAACAATTCCAGAGTAACATGACGTAATAAAATCATTTAGCATTATTATTTATGTCAATTGTTTTTGCGATCGCAGTTTCTTTCAATATTTATGTAAATAACTAAACACCTGTCCTGTTAGATAGCGTTGTATGGCTTATTTTTCAAATCTATGAGAGTTGTCCTCATCTATGTAAGTTGAAAGCGTAAATGTTTGCACAAATTTAACATTACTTCCATTCAAATCCAATTCAACTTATATTTAGGCTGTTTCACGAGACACAAAACTAATGCAAACTAAACTATTTTTATGAAAAGCTTACTCGAAGGTACCCTAAAATCAGGGCATAATATTTACAGTTTTGGAACAAATCCTACATTTTATTTTTTGCTGTCCAATCTCTCTGTATTTGAAGTAGCCTAAAATGATCTTATTGCATTGATATTGCTGCAAGATAAATCCCAAAGGTAGCCATTTATCCGAGCTTATTTCATCATTTATAAATTATATATTTTAGAGACTTCGTTAACACTAGATTTTGCTTGCATGTTTTTCGCAATACGCCCTGCAAAAAATTCACAAAGACGCATGTTTTCCGTTTTACTTGAATTCCTTTTATTACATACTTTTTTGCAAATTAAGGTAATATGCTTAAAACTGGAAAATAGAAACGAAATACTCTTTGTTAATTGATTACAGATGTTGTGTACTAAAGCTATCCTCATTTTGTTTGGCGTTTCTCTTAACTTGCTAACCTAATACAATCTGCTAATATTTCATTGCAGATTTTCTATTGAATTGTTTTAATAGTTTCCTGTATTCACTTTGCTAAAATTATAATCTATGATCATTTTTATCTGGAATTGAATTGTCAAGCAGCCAATTTTATTTTAGGAGATAGTTTATATACTGCAATAGCAGGTTATCATTTTTGAAAATAAAAAATATAAATGACAACATAATTTGCACATTTGCGACTTGTATGTAGATATTAAATTGATTCAATATTATGCTTTATAGTTGAGGCGTTTAAGGGGTTTACCGGTCATTTTTCTAGGATAGCTTATGAATATTTCGCAATCTTACTGTTTTGTCAAAGGCTGCAGTTGAAATCTAATATAATTAAAAGGAAAGCAAAAAGAAAGGCGGTAGGGAAAGTTGTTGGACTAGGTTCATTTCATATAGTAGGCAGTAAATTACGAATGGGAAAAAATTAACATACGCTCAAAATAGGTTAACTAAAAATGAGGATAAAGATATCGCTTTTTGATGACTTTGCAGTGGCTAATTTAGAAATTAATAAAATACTTTCTTCATAGTTCCTTTGCTAGAATAAAATGAGTAAAAGTGAAAACGATATATTTATTATGAAAGCAACATTTGAAAGCATACAATAGAAATTATATTTGTTGGCTTATGTCCTATGTAAAATACTGCTCCTATGTAAACAAACTTCGTCACACTAATTAGTAATATTTCTAGCACTTTGTATTACATAAATGTTGAGACTCAAATAGAACAAAAGCGATTGAAGCAATGCGGTTTAAAAGGGAAAACGAAATATTATTACACTATTATGATAAGTGAAAGCTATTTTTACCGTTTCATGAGCAACTCCTAGTTTACGACTAGTCAAGAAAAGGTTTCCGTTAGTTTTGTTTCTTAATTTAGTTAGAATAAAAATCCACAAGCTTGAATAAATTGGTTATGTGATATTGACAATTTACACATTATTGCGTAAGCGTTTAATTAATATGTAGTTTTTGCATATTTTTGTTCCTATAAATTGTACGTTTAGCATTACAATTACAATTGTTTTCTATTACTCAATAATTATTTGATTTAAGAGCTTAAGTGAGCTTCTGGCACCATCACACCACAACTGCAGTGAATTATTTCACAGCCAATTGCTGATTCAAGGTCATTTTAAAAATCTTACGAATAAAAGCAGTAAAAGTAAAGCCTCTTTCAAAACCCTAAAACTAATCACTGAATGAGTAAAGTTTTGCATTCACACTGATAAATGGTTGCAGTTTTGAATTTTTGTTAGATGACATTTAAGTAAATTCCAGTTCTTTCTTGGCTGGTGCTACCTAGATCGCTTTTAGCTCTTATGACGGAAAAAATATGGAAATCTCATGATGAAATGTGTCTTTAATTTTTAACAAATAGCAAGACTTAATGTTGATTAGTAATGCAATCAGTTTACTTTGCTTTTACTTTGCAACAATACAGAAGGCAAAATTGAGCATAATTTTAAATAAAAATGAAAGTTACTTTAGCATGCAATGCAGCTATTTATTCATTTAATATAAAATATTTTAATTACTAATATTGCAGGTTTACAAGTCTGAAACCATATTCGTAAGATTTTTTTTGCATAAATCTTTCAACAAAAAATGGCCAACCGCAAGCATGGAAGAAAGTTCGGAAAGAGAGGAAATAGAAAAGGTGAGTTTCGCAAAAATGTTTCATTTTTATTTATAAAGGGATATGACTTGCAGCGACAGAAAATTTATGCTGTTGCACAGTAAAATGTTACCCAGAATTTTGCAACTTTGCATTAGAATAAGAAAGTTGTTACTTTTATATAATTAAGCATTTTATATAATTTTATTAAGACGTCACTTAAAAATAAATAAGTAAAATGCATACCTTCAATTTTCCATAATGGATTATGAATAAATGGGAAACGTTTTGCTTTTAGCAACAGGTAAACTTTGTTTTTAAAGTCAATGCACCGCTTAATTCCTCTTTCAAAAAATGATTTTAAAGCATTATCTTGCAAATCAATTATAAAATTAAATTCGAGAACATTCGCGTAAATTCAAAGTTGCAGCAAGTCGAATTATCTTTTTAAACGCTTTCTGACTACAGTTTACAAATTACTCTTAATTAATATTTTTACGGATACTTACAGGGTTGGGGAAAACCAAAGCTCCTTTATCAAAAGAAAGAAAAGCAAAACCAGCCCCTCAACGGGCTATTCGAACCCAAGGAGGTATTTTAAATAAATCTAGCAATCACAATTGCAATTTTCATAAATTTCATTCTATTGCAACTTAATTAACTGAATAACGTTTACGCTTAGAATACACTGCATTACGACGAAGTTCTCGAATTTATGAACTAAAAAAGGAATTGATGCGAAAGAATTTTATGGAGGTGATGGAGGGACGATCAACTGAACCTCCTAAAGATGAAATTATTGCGGAAGTCATTGGTCAAATGGAAGGTAAATTTTAACTCAAAAAATATATTTTTAGTAGAAATCACAGACTAGACTTAAGTGTAGTAAACTTATTGTTTAACTTTAAAGCCGAAAACCAAACTCGATTTTATCCAGAACGGAAAATACAAAATACTGAAGGTTAGTTTGAGATTGTAAAACTAAACCATTTATTTTAAACTAAAGCTATATAACTATGATTTTTTAATAAGTGCCGGTAAAATAATACAAATAAATTTTACATATGAAATTCATTTTACTATTAAAAGGAAACCCTTCTGAAAACCAAAGTCCTGAAATCGTTGATACTCCAGCGTCGGCGCCAGCAGAAGAAGTTTCTGCTCCTCCAACCGAACCTATGGAAGAAGAGCCAGAGTCCTCTTCAGTTCAAGGTAATTAATACCGGTGAAGACCCCTTTCATTTCTTATCAGAAAATATGTATTCATTCATTTTTTATTTATTTTATAAATAAGTTTATAGCAAAGCACAGCAGCATGTTTCTAAATATCTTCAACTATCCGGCTCTTCGGTGGATGAACGAAAATGGGATATTTTGACCCGTTATCATAAAATTTGTAAGGACTGCAAAGGATGTGTTTGTTTCTGCCGACCGCAAGATACTAGAACTATTTTAAACAAGTTCCGAGAGCAAGTGTGGAATACGAGAGCAAAAACTTCCAATGACGTAAAAAGAAATTCTCCCGAATTATGGGGAAATTTAGATGCCGATCTTCAAGAGCTTTTTCAAGTAACTCCAACAGAGCAAGATGGAAGTTCTGTTTATAGTGCGGTGTCTTTGGCTTTGTTCGGGGATGAAAAATACTCCACACTACTGAGAATCTGTAGTGGGTTGGAGTACGCAAAACATTTTGACTTTTATCAGAACGTATTTAAGAACTTTATCCCTGAAGTGGAATTAGATGACGTCGAAAAAGTTAATTTACTGGCAAGGATAGTATACGAAGAGACATGGGGTGGGAGAGATTCCATTTATATATTGGCAAGAGCTATAGGGATAAATATCAATCTGATTAGTTATCCATCAACAAAAAATTCAAACCGGAGCTTAAATTGCAACAGGGAAATTTTTTACGGGAGCCCTTACAAGAATAAAAATGCTCCCCATGTTTCAATTTTGTCAGTTGAAAGGGAATACTTCGCTCTTCTGCCCATTCCAAAAACTTTGATAAATACTCAAGAATACGACTTTGATCATGGTGGTCAGACCTCTTATGAATCTGCAGGTAAATTTTAGGAAAGTTCTGTTTATTTACTAGTTAACTAAATGCAGGAATATTTAAAATTAAATCTCATTATATGTACACAGGTTCAATGCAACGTTCAGCCGTTGAAACGCCTGAGGAGAGTGTCAATTTAACTAAAATTTCACCTCCAGCTGCAAACAAGTTTGGTCGGAAAAGGAGCAATGAAAATGGTGACGGATATGAGTATCCAATCAAGCGAATAATCACTGCAGAGAACAGACTTCTTTTAGCAACATTGCCGGCGTCTTTGCCAAATAGAAGGATAATCCTATCAAGGTCGAATGGGGATGAGTTTGTAAGAGATTTGCAGGAGGAAAATCTATCTGGTTAGTTTTTTCCTTTTTACATACTTAAGTAAAATTTGTCATTTTTTAATTTTTTCATTGTGAGCTTAATCTTTGTAATTTTAGCTGAACAGCAGTGCCAAAAGGTTTTTGATGTAAGTTTGTTTGTGTTTTATTACAACTTTATTTTTTACAACGCTATTAAATTTAAAACTACATTTATAGGTAAGCGCTTCTCTGCAAAACTTTTCAATCAACGAGAAGGAGAATGTTGTTGTTCACGAAGATAATTATCAAGATGAAGAAATGATAATCGACGATTCAAGCCTATTTGAAACTAATGATGACGACTGGATTATGGATGAAGGCGAGTATAACTCTTATGACCACATAACTAATATTGACGATGTCGTAATTGATGTTGAAGACGGTGATGTAGACATGAAGGATATTGACACCGAAACAGCGCAGCAGGTTGAAGCGATAACGGTTTACAGTGGAAGGTTTGTGACTGTCCAAGGACAATCAACTTCATGCAATGCAATTGAGGTAAGCGAAAGTAAAGTAGAAAACGTAGATTCTGAAATGATGGATTTCATTTACGACAATGAATATTTTAGGAATTTTTTTACAACTTAGCGTAGGTATTACTTAGATTTAGGATTAGATTTATTATTATTTTAGAACTTTGAGTAAAGATACGACAGCTTCTTTCGATGGGGTTTTTTCACATCTTGAATTTTTATATGAAGGACATAGCCAAATTACCTATCAATAAAGAATTGAGCATGCAAAATGACTTTAATATTAAAATATTTTACCTTCAGAGCAGGCTGTCAATCATAATGCCTGTTATTTAGTTCACAGAAACTAATACATTAGTAAAAATGAATTCAAATGCAGAAGAAAAGTCAATTGACTAATTAAACAAAAACATATCCATAGACATAGAAAATCATTTCACTCGCCCCATCAGTGCAGTCGCCTGTGTAACAGACTAATATTGTTTCAAGGCCAGCCTTTTCATCTTATGTACACAGAAAATGATAAAAACCTCCACAAAAAATAAATTAGAAAAGAGGAAAAGCCCTTGCACTGATATTAATGGGAGGAAATTCAGTTAGGTCGAGGGACGGTTAGCTGGATTTCAATGAAAAGCCTGTCCATCTTAGGAAGAAGAGGATACGCATGCCTCTGTTAACCCTTGTGACAGGCAAAATCTGAAGAAAATGACGATATCCTCGTACAGATTTGGAGATGATGAGACGACGATACGATAATACTCGTTCTCACTCTCCACCCCCCAACCAACAAATTATTTATTCTTGCAACAACGTTTTTCTTTATGAAACTTTTATTTTCCACTAATCTACACAATAATTGCATGTTTTGCTTTCACAAAAAAACTTTTTAGACCTTTTTCAAAATATTTCACTATATTCATTTTCAAATCTAATTATTATTTGTAATAATCTAGAATAAAATGTCATATTTTGTTTTGCAATTTTGAAGCCAAGCCAAAACATTGGTTTTTAATTTTGCAATTTGATAGAATTCCAATTATTGTGTGAATGTGGCTTTAAAATACGATACTTCAAATGAGATAACTAACACTACTTTACTTTTTCCTGCAACCATATTTTAGCCCCTTTTTACTTATTTTCTTAAAAACTAAATAATAATCTTTCCTATTTCTATTTCTAAACTGTATTCTTGGAAACAAGTGCAACTGGCGTATTCTTTTTACGACATTAAAAATGTATTTTTCTGCCAATGAGTATTATAGGACTTCAAACACAAAGCCCAAAAATTCAACGTCGTTTTTCTAGTAATTTTGCTCAAAGAAAAATATTCTTTTGTTGTAGATTTAGATATGCAACTTATACTTCGTGTATTTTAATTTAATTATGCACCACAGCAGATATAAGCGGTGGTTTTGGAATTGAATCGAGTCCCTTTTTAAAAATATTTTGGCTGTCAAATTCTTCCTAATTGCATTTCCATGTTCACAATTTACTTTCCCGTCCGACTTCACTAATACGTTTAGACAAACATTAAGAACACGGTATATTTAGATTTCTACTTTCACTTTGGAATGGTTCATCTAGACGAGAAAAGAATTTATTTTTCACGTCTATTATAGTTTGTGTGGCGTTTTATGTAGCTTATTGCGCTAATATAAAACTATAATTCGCATTTGCTTTAAGCCGCTTATTTTTGATTGCTTGCTTAGCTTCAGAGCTTTATGCCGCTTTTGGGAAGCTTAGGCACGGTGGCTTTGATTTTTAGCTTTGCTTTACCATTATGTTTAACGTCGCACAAACTTCGTTCTTAAGTCACATTTATTGATGAATAATATTTTTGAGGATGTTTCAAACAAACTGAACCTAAAGGGTCATTTAATTGATGCCAAACAACAAACAGAATTAGCGAAGTAAAGAAAGTATTTACAACAGTAGGTATATTTTTCTTATGTCTTGCAAGTTTCACAAAAATTCCGCTTTTGAAAATATTAAAACCTTAATTGATATTTAGCAGGTTCATTTTTTCCTGGCGGAGCCTGGTCCATTTTCTTTGGACCTATTTTGCTCATTTTTACGAGTCATCTAGCAATAGAATAGTTAAAGGGGAAAGCTGCAACTTTTTCATTTTCATTATAAGCTTTCCCGTTACTTTCTCATTCTTTCACTTTTACTTTTCACAATATAACTTTATTTTTTATTAGTTTCTAACTCGAACGTTTCATACAGAAAAACGTTGTTGCAAGAATAAATTATTTGTTGGTTGGGTGGTGGAAAGTGAGAACGAGTATTATCGTATCGTCGTCTCATCATCTCCAAATCAATACGAGAATATCGTCATTTTCTTCGGATTTTGCCTGTTACACGAGTTAGCAGAGGTCTGCGTACCCTCTTCTTCCTAAGATGGACAGGCGTTTCATTGAAATCCAGCTTACCCTCCCTCGACCTAACTGAATTTCCTCCCATCAATATCAGTGTAAGGGTTTTTCCTCTTTCCTAATTTACTTTTTTCAGGAGGTTTTTATGTCATTTTGTTTATACCCATAAGATGAAAAGGCTGACCTTGAAACAATATTAGACTGTCACATAGGCGACTGCACTGCACGGGGCGAGTGAAATGATTTTCTATTTTTATGAATAAGTTTTTGTTTAATTAGTCAATTGACTTTTCTTCTGCATTTGAATTTATTTTTACTAATGTATTAGCTCCTGAGGGTTTATTGTTAGCCATCTAATCGTAAGCAGAAAAAAGGTAGGATGAAACTCAAATTTATTAGTTTAGGAAGGAATGTTTACAAAATGTTTATTTTTTAAAGCAATTATTTAAAGAGAATTTTTAGTACAGAATATTTATTTGGTTTTTATTGGCTGCTGGTACATTATCATACTTTAATGATTAAAAATTTAATTTGGCCTTTTTATAAAACAAATTGGGTTAAAAACCTTCAAAACTTAAAAAGTAAACTAAAAAGATGATTCTTTTATTCATATCGTCGTCGTCTAACTAAGCAAATCAAGGATTTTAAGATTTATGCTGAAATATTTTTAATGAAGCCACTTTCACTTCCGTTCAAACACGGAAACTTAATAATAATCGTAGATTTTATTAGAAAGGTGCAAATTGCATTTCAATGAGCGTCCGCAAAGTTCAACGATGTTTAAAAACTTCTTATTGGAAGAAGAATTAAAGAGGAATTAAACTGGATTCATAGAAATTAGTGTTAGAGGTTGTAAATAGCGCTGTTTTGGATTAAGGTGTAAGGAATATTCAAATAGGTTTTTGTGTTCAGTTATTTTGCATGCAAAATAAAAGCATTGTAAATAAATTTAAATCTGTATATAATTCAATGTCAAATGGATAAATAATGTTAGGTAACTCCTAGTCCATGGCTTGTGGGATGTTTGTGAATATTTATTTTTAAATAAATAAGAATAGTTTAATTTTTACTTTTCAAGGTATGTAAATAAATAGAAGATGAATAAATTAAATATTTATACAGATAATGCACCAATTGTGTCGGGGTAAATGCCAATAAATTATGGAATAAGATTAATGCATGTTTTTAAGTCATTTAAACCTGCTTCTGAAGCCTCCAAGATGTTAACTTTTAAACCGTTTCGTTGATTGTTAACATCTCCCTAAGTGATTTTGACTGCTTGCTCGTTTTTGTGGAAAAAATTTCAACTCCAAATGGGTTATCTTACCTTCAGGTACTTAAAAACAATCTTCATCTTTTTAGAATTTAGTAAACGCCAAAAACACTTTATTGATTAATCTTATATCAATAAAATACCATGCAACAAAAGTAATTCTACATGTGCAAATATTTCGGTCTACAAACTGGAAAAAATGTCATCTAGATTTTTTTCTGTGGTTGACCTTCATACACTTAAGGCTTTGGCGCTGTGACATCTACAAACGTTTTAATTACAGAAGCAGTTCACACACAGTTAAAGATCCATCCTATTCTATCCTTTTTATTTATCGTCTTGAATTGCTGCTATTTATTTCTGAACTTGATAAATTAAATTTTATCTCGATTTTCCTTATGAGATGTGGCTGGTAGGTAGAAAACTAGAAATCTTTAATGAAATAGGTATTAAATTATCAGTTTTAAAGCCTTGATAACAATTTTTTTGCACTTTCTAAAATTGCTCAGGAATAATAGTTTTTTAACGATGTTACAGTATTTTGTTTAAAATATTCATAAAAAACTAATACTTATGCAGAACTATTTTTGGAAATATGTTTATTCTTTCGGCTAGTAACGTTTGAGAGACTTCATTTTAAAAAACTAGAAGAATGACAAGTTGAAGAAAATTCCTACGAAAAGCTTTTTGATGGTCACTCAAATGTTGTTTATTCTTCTTTGTTTGTCTTCCCTCCGTTTTCTACTAACTAAAAGATACCTGTTCCAAAAAATATTAGAAGAAAATGAAGAATTTTACATGGCAACATTTTGCATTTGCGAAGCTGTTTACTACATCAAAATTTTGTACATATGATCGACCTCGGGTACATTTGGTTTAGTAGGTCCAGCAATTTAACCATTGCGCTGGGTGCATTTTTACAAACCTATATTGAGCTTGAAACGTTAAAGTCAAGACTCAGGTCGCTCATTTCATGAAGTAGTGTTGCGACTTCTGCTTTTTAATGAATATTTGCAAATGATATGCAAGTGATTTTGTCACTGAAATGGTCCCAATTCTTTTCCGCTGAAATATGCGGTTAAGCACAGGACTGACTGATGATCACAAGAAGGAAGAATAACCTAACACTCATCTTTAACTTCAACCATCATTAAAATGAAAGGGTGGATTAGGTACACTTCAATTTCTTTTTTGTCAGCGTTCCTCAAGGTTAGCAGTGCGCTTTTTTCTCTCTACTTTTTCCTTACTTAATTTTTATTTAGGATGGAATAATTGTAATTTCTTTTTTACCAGCGTTAACCCCGTAGCATCCAATTGCAAGTTCTGTGTACTTCTCATACATTTTTTTAGACCCAGTTGCAATTAAAGCAAAAGTAGAATTGACATTGGAAAATTAAGCAGATTACGTAAATACCCATTTCAGCTACGGAACGCAACTACTCGTTAAACTGACACAATTTAATTTTAAGTTCGATTCCTGTTTGGTGTAGTTTCCTAAATCCAGAAGCAAATTATAAAATACCAAGCATAAAATTACCTTAATTTTCAAAACGAGAAGAAAAAATCAATTGTATTTAAACAACATACTTTTAGAGAAATTATTTACTATATTTGAATTCCGATAGTTAAAACTCAATTAAATTAAATTCAAAGATTTGCAGAATTACTGTGTAACGATTCTTTGCGCACTTTGTTGCTGTCGATTTGCCAAAAATGCAGGAGTCATCTAAAGTACCGTAAGTCAAGTCTCATCCAAATATTTTGTTTCGCAATATTATTAAGGAAAGATTAAAATGTGATTCAACATTAAAAAGCATTGCAGCGCAACAATAGCAAAGGCAAATCTGTCCTAATGCTTGCACCAACGGAAACTCACTTTCTTTATCTGAATTAATCATGTAATATAAATCTTTATAAGTCGTTTAGCATTTAGAAGACAACAAATGCAAATCTTCAGTAAAAATTGTTTTGTCAAATTGTCACTTAACGCTTTTAATCAAATATATTTTACTTGTGCATTGCTAATACAAAAGCATAAGTTATTCCGTGAAGAATTGTTCAATTTTCAACGACGCTCAAGTAATAAAAATTAATTGAGGTATTTTTCAAAACGGAAAATTTACTGATTTTATTAATTTGACAGTTTCTCTAATGTTAAACTAATTTTAAGAAGCACTCACATCAGACCTGTTGTATTATGTAATGAATAATTGATTGGCGATGCCATTTTACAAAAATCACTTTTAAAAATCATTCTCATTTATTTAATTTCGGCAGGATATTTAGTACATTGCAGTAAGTGCTAAAGAAAGTAGAATAGCAAGTACTTGAAATCAAAATAATGTTTAATCGTAGGTTAATTTGCTGAATATGCAAAGAAATAATTAACTTAAAATAGATAAAATGTCTTCGTTTAGCGGTTTTTTCATACGTTAAATGCTCAAAATCTGCTCACGTTGAAACTAGAAGACGCAGTTAGTAATTATTCACGTAATACGAACTATTCAAAAATTATTAAAAGGTCAAGTTTTTTGCAATGTATCTCATGTTACCCCCCTAAAAACCGAAACCTACACGCTTGTCTTCTTCACGTTGCCAATCATCGAAGGAAGTGAGCAAGAAGAACTGATTACAATTGATAATTGTATTTTAAGTATCAAAGTAGTTTAATGACCTTAGCAAATACATTTTAAAATTTTTCAATAATTAAGAAGGAGAAGAGTGCATTTGTGAAGATAATTTACTAACAATTTTGCTACATTTGATTCACAAATAAATGAAAACTAATGAATTCGCATTTTATTTTTACTCGTTAAATATTCGGTCTGCGTCTACGCCTAGTATAAGTTAAAAAACATCTTTATGTCCCTTTACTCTGAAACCAAGTGCTAATAAACCAGTATAGGATTAAACGCCTAATTTTTTACTCGTTTACTGAAAATTACGAGCAATTGGTAGAGTG
>JAANSO010002257.1:0-14016 GCA_036507315.1 Lepidocyrtus fimetarius
TTATAAACTTTGTTTTTTATAAAATAGGTATTTGGATGAGTTCATCCACAGAAAGAAAGGAAGGGGAGAAAGGGAAGAGTTTTGATAAAAGCAATAAAATTTTTCTCTGCTGTGGGCAAATAACGTTTCAAAATCTGGTTTTTCAGCTTTATCATCACCATTGGAGTTTTGGGAGAGGCAGTTAAAAAAGAGAAAATTGAAACGAAAAAAGAGAACCTTTGAGCCCAGCCAAAAAAGAATTTCTCTACAAAGTTTGAGCAGTTGGCAAAGTTGTTTTCTCTCCAACTTTTTTAAGGCAGGTTATTGAGCCCGAGTTTTTTAAGAGAAAATTTTAATCTTGCAAGCAAAGCTTAATTTGGTTTTAATTTGAGATAGATAATGAATCTGAGAGATGATAATGAAGGTAAAAATTGATGATTTAAGCTGATTGCATAATAAAATTACTAAATACATTAGACTAGGAATTTCTTCGTTTTTGCTTAAGCTTTAAATTATTCTGTCTTTGAAAAGATAAGCTTTTCATGTTTTATCAGTGATTTCTTTCTGGTTATCATACTCATTCTTGAATTAACTATTTTTTAAGTTGGAAATCTCATTTTACCCTGTAACAAGATTTTCTCACAATGCCCCACTCCAAGTAGCTGTTTAAGATTCCTTAACGGTTAATTTCAATTAAATATGTTAAAACTTTTAACCAATTTTAATTCATGGTGAATTTTTTTGTTTTTTTTTAAATAGACCAATCCGTTTCTTTTAAAATGACTAAAAAACAGGTACCTTTTAAAAACTAGAGCGATGATGTAATTCAATTCAAATATGACAGAATATCGAATTTAGTCAATATTTATTGATTTAAAAGCAACTCCTTTATTAAAATATCAGTTCTAAAATTTAAAGAGAAAGCTCCAAGAATAGACTTGAAAAAATAAGCAAATTCATTCAATAAAGTTTTATGTTAGAGTAAAATTCAAGAATCTTGTTTTACTACTATACATTAAGTACATTATGCTTGGTGAATTGGTTTTAGTACTTTTTAGTACTAGAACCCTCTTGAGCCAACAAAGCTAATAAATGTCTTATAAAATATTTGTCTTAAAATTTTGGAGAAAGTAATTTGATTTCGGGCTCTCTTCACGCAACTTTTCCTGAGCCAATTCCCAAATGACACGTGGAAAAGTCTGGCTTTTTTTCACCAGTTTTTATTTTAAGCGTTGCTAATTGCCTTTTTGTATGTTCATTTAAGACCTAAAGTTATTACAAATGAACTGACTCATCAGTTTTAATTTTTTTGGCTTATGCAATCTCATCTTTGCTAGGAAAGACAGATTCAGGACAAAAATTCAGGAATTCTTAAGAAACGCCAAAAGATAATTTTAATGCTGGAATTGCATTTTTCTTATCAGTGTACCCAAAACTTGTATTTCAGCAGGTAACATGAGAATGGAGAATGATCCACGTATGAAAATCCGACTTTCTCTTCGTTTTATTCCACTTTTCGCTGATAAAGCGTTTTAAATTTAGATTGTGGATTTAATAAGAATGTAGATTTTTAAAGAAAAATTAATAAGAAAAGCTTCTCAGGTGAAGGGTAGCTTGGAACTTGACAATTTACAAAGCATTTCGCAAAACTCTCTGACTTACATAATATTTATCTATTATGCGGAAATTTTTCCTAATTTAATCAACTTGGGCGTCTCTGCACTATCTTAATTACGTTTTTCATCTAATCAGAATACGCAATATAAGATTTATGAAACTTCCGTAATTCATTTGCCGTTATTTTCAAAATTTGCTCAAACATGCATTGTTGTGTGCCAGGTTTCGAAATTAAATAAGGTTAGCAATGTTGCGTAAAATCCGTTGCGTAATCATTAATCAACACAGTATATAAAATAGCATAGGTATATTCTTTTAATAATTAGAACATTGCAAAAGCAAAGTCTCCGTGTCATATTTTAATGCTTAAACAAAGCGCATTATTGTAAATCCACGTAGAATTGCATACTTTTAAGGGAATTGAAGGGACATTTAGCATGAGGGAGATGAGCGATGTATAATTCTACATGAATTTTAAAATTTTAAAGCTTGCAATACAACAGTTTTGGCGTGCATAGGTTTTACATTGGCTAACCCTGCATAAAATAAAATGTAATACATATAAAACATAGGAAATTACAAACTCTCAGAGGAAAGTATCGTGTGAAACTTATTTTCTATACGCTCTGTATAATATATTGAAATAGTTGAAAAAGTATGGGATTTTAAGCCAAATGGTTTTAATGTGAAAAGGAAGGAGAGAAGCATTGAAAATGAGAAAAAGTAAAGAAAAAGAGTTGAGGAAAAGCAAGGAAGTGAATAGTATTTGAGTATATGTGGGACACGAGCAACGTGAAAAAGTGGAGATGAAAAGAGTTTCATATGAGAGCTGATTTTGTTACTGTAACGGGATTAAATTTAAAGTCTTAAGGGCTCGAATTGAAATGTACGAGGATGAGCTAATTAAAAACTGCAGTTTTAAAACCATTTTTGGTGTATTTAGGATTTTACGTGAAAAATTGAACTGCTATGAAAAAATGAGATTTTAAATGTTTCATTTAAAACTTTTATAAAGTTTGAAAAGAAAAGGATTTTGGAAGTTATTAAAATGAAAGCGATACGCAGGAATGCGATGACAAGGACGGGGAAAAATTCGAGTTTTGGATTCATCAAGACAAAGGAATTATGTCCTTTGTTCAGCGTGTGAGTGATAAAAAAATTTTAATTGTCAAAAAATAAATGAAAAATGCACGTGTCCCGATGAATAGAATTGTTTTCTATGATGTCATAAGGAAGTTGTATAAATCTTTAAAGTTAACTATCAATTTAATGGCATTTGGGTGTTTACAAGTTTTTCTGTCTGGAATTTCGTGAACATTCACGTAATTTTCATAATAATGCTTTGACGTTTCGTCTGATGAAATTTATTACGTCAAGAAATACCAAAGCAAGTGTGTCATTTCTCGGATGACGCAAAATAAATGAATTTATTTAAATATTTAAAAGCTAATTTTTAAAGTTAATTATAATTTTAACAGTTGATGGAACCTAAATGGATGGCTTGGATTCCTTGAACTAAAATGGTTCATCATCGACCACATGCACCAATCAATCGTAATTTTTAATATATTGCTTAAATTCTAATGCTTGGAATTGGTTTAGATTTTTGATTTTAATTTGATTTTGTTTTGAAGCCGCACCTATCGGTCCTTGGAAATGTAACGTATGCAATGCAAAATTCACAGATATTAAAGCCCACGTCCAGCACATGGGATCTCACGCCCTGGACTATCCCTCATCTTGTCAGTTGTGTTTATCAAGGTTTAAAAACTCATCGGATCTTGGAAGCCATGCCTGTGTAGCTAATAACAGGGCAAGAAGAACAAGCCAGAATTCTTCCGATAAGCCAGCCAAGCCTAAACCTACAGAGCCGAAAGAGCAAATTATCCCTGGAACTTCATTTGAAAAGGTTCCAGAGGAGGAAGCTTCAGATGATGAAGATATCGAATCAAGGATAAATCACGATCTTCAAAAGAGAAAGAGAAAAACTAGGGAATCAATAGAGTCGAATAATAACCACTCGGATCCTGGAACTCCAGAGTTTTTTGTGAAGGATCCTTGGCAAGCTAGTTCCGCTTTGATTGACGAAGTTGAAGAAGACATGGCGATTGATAACGCTCAAAGTGTCCCTTTAAACGTTATAGACAGCAATAAATCTCCACTTACCCAAGTAGAAATTAACGACTTTATCGAAGAGCTTATCCAACCGCCGGAAAATTTACTCCAAGGTCGAAGACTGAATGAAAAAAGACGAGGAAGAAGCAGACTCAGATCTTCCTCTGCTTCATCTTCATATGGGAAATACACTCCGGGGAGGGAGCAGCCCCGATAAGGCTGCTCAATTGGTTCATGACACTAGCCCGGAAGTAACATGTGGGGGGATTGTAGCCCCACTTGGTCAAATTAATCAGTCACCCTCCACATTTGAAAGTATGGCGGATACCGCAGGATTTGAAGACCCTGCGGCTATTGCCAGTGGAACCCCTAATCATCCCGAAGAGGATCCCGAGTCAAAGTGTGATCCCGTTACTGAATTCCAGTTTAAAAATTATATCTGCACTAAATGTTCCCTCAAGTTTTTTGAATATCGAAGTTGGGCAAATCATTTAGTCACTACGCATATTGACACAACTCCCGCCCCCGAAGTTTTAATTAAAAATATTGACGCACTCCATCCCGAAAGAATAAGTTATGTTTTGAGAAAGAACAAAAAAGGAAATTATTCCGTTTCTGTTAAAAAATTTAAAGAACAGAAAAGTCCGGAAAGTCCCGCAGAGCCTAAAAAAGAAGCTTTGAAATTAACACTTTGTCGAACTTCCGGAACTGCGGGAACTTACGTTTTAAAAAGAAAGTCTACAGACAGTGCGGAAGTTCCTTGTGACCACGCTTCAGAGCCAAAACGACTTTCAAGAAGTAATTCAACTTCGTCTTCAGGAAATGAACCTTCTAAGATTCTTTTAGATAAACCTTAAAACTCCTCCACCACCAGAAAAAGAAGAATGCAAACCTCCAGTCCAGTCCCCACCGGAACCGGAATTTGTGACAGAAGAAGCTAAAAGTTCTTTGAATATTTCAAAAGGTGTTGAAAAACTGCAAGCACAAGTGGAAACCATTGATAAAGAGGAAGAAGTCGAAAAGGAAACTGCAGTTTTGCAAAATAATACTCTAAATAATGACAACGGAAGGACAAATAACCCGAATAGTAAAGTTTTGAGGTTTCTCAATGTTGCGAAAAATGTCCTAAGGCAGTTGACGGAAATGCCAAGGGCTGAAATTAAAACTGGCGCGAAAACGGATTCAACTTTGGAGCTTGAGGTAAGGATTGGAATTACATTTTTAGTTAATAATTTGCACTGCATGTAAATATCTGGAGGAGAAGGCAAATGACAACTGTGACCTGTCCCACTTTCACTAATTTTATGCGTTTGCCACTCAAAAACAACGGAAAATTTAAACTATTTTAAAATATCAAATCTAGGCCAAAGTAATTAATTTAATTGGCAAAATTTCCGAAATCCGAAGGCGCCTGCCACGTGCCCTATTTCCCATTTTACGACTTAGACCACCTGTCACACGTGCGAATTTTATGCGTTTTATCTTCATCTTATTTTGCAATCCTTCGGCACAAATTTTACTTTGTGCAAATTCAAGTTGGATTCCAAATCCAATGTACAATGAAACCAGAAAAAATACTTTACTTACCTAATTGAGGTATACTGTCTAATTGAAAATAACCAAAGGCTCAACTTTTACAAAGCGTTGCTTACATGAAAGCCTTTCCACGTGCTTGTTTCATTCCCCAAATCCCCTTTGATAATTGTTACGGATATTTACAATGCGACACTTTTAAATAAATTGGTAAACCTCTCTGAAAATGGCAATGTCTACTAGATAGAACTAAAAAAACTAAATGAAATGATTGAAATGACGGCGTGTTTTGGGATGACTCAAAAAATGCATACGAATTGTAGCTTGTTGAATAAAGAGAGAACGTGTGTAAAAGGACTCGTCTCTATAAAAATCATGGACAATAATATAGCATAGTTGCATTCGTTGTTAAATACGAAGAAAATCCACAGAAATTGTTTAGTTTGTAAGGCGGCGTGGCTCAATACGAGTTTCGGAGAAATCGCATAACCTTTCATACGTATGAATATTATAGCTGAGGAGTAGATTAATATGGCAAAGTCGAAGAAAAGGAAGTGTTTTATGATTTGTTTAAATAATTTGTATGTAATTTTGAGATAAGATTTTAGCTAAATGATAGTGTTTAGCAGAGCAGAATTCTTTTTAGCTTGACGCGAGGTTCTTTACAGAGCCAAAGTTATTTAGCCTGTTGATTCCAAACCTTGCTATAATGGACGTTCTCTATAGTGGACAAGTAGTTGAACGCGTATTTTTATTTTGCTATAACGGGGTTTGGAAGATCCTCAGTATTCTTTTGTGGTTTTGGTGTAAACTTTTCTGGGGTTTATTGCGGTTATCACCATTCTTATCGTCATCGTCAGCAACCCAGCCAGCCAATAGCATCATCCTTGTAATCAGCATATTAAATGCAGAATGCGTATAAAACTTTTTGCGTATGTCATTTATAATTTTACACAAATGGAAATAAAAAAGTTAATGGTTGGAGCGTAGAGAGCTCACTATTCTAGTTGGAGAGCGCTGTATTGGACTCAGTTATTGAATCGCGAGTGGAGCAGAAGGTTTGCTTTTTTGTTGTGTACTGAAAATTAATTGGAATGGAGAAGAATGGGAGAGTGGCAGGGGATAGTGGTGAACATGTGGATAGAAAAACTCCAAGAGTGGGATATCGAACAAGGATAAGACACGGTGCACAACGTGCTACTCAACTTAGTATTTTACTCATTAAGAGTTGACGATGATGATGGCCAACCGCGATAAATAAGTTCAAATATTGTATGGAAATTAATTAATTACGCAATAATTAATTCAGTGAAAATGTGCTCTCTGAAAAAAAAAACAAAAAATAAAAAACGAAATGCCGGAATCAGATTTTTCCAGGGAAAAAGGCAAATTTACAATTTAAATAAGCTAAAAAAATAAAGCAATTTTGAATATTTTATGCAAAAATATGCTTTTCTCTTGCCGCCTTGAATCCGGATTTAACCGAATTTTTCTCAATAGAATTCCAAGAATTCGAGAATCATTGAATAGAGTAAAAATTGAATAGGAATTTTGTAATAAAATTTTTATTGTTTTAACAATAGAAATAATAAAAAAAGAAATCATTGAACTGTGAGTTGGCATTTTATGTGAGCTTCCAACTGTACCAAAAAATTATCGTTTAAAACAATTACTAACTCAATTAAGCTAATATTAACATCTGCAGTTAAACAGTTAAATTGTTTTACAATGTATGCAAATAACATTGCAACAATGCAAGGGAAACGCAGCTACGCAAATGGGGAAGACGCCCATGATTACCGTGTTAGTGTAGCACGTGATGTGGAGTTTGTTAAAACGGCGACCTCAATCAGACAAGGTCAGCCTTATCCTCAACAAATTGAACCTTCGGCAAGAACTGCACCGGAAGGAAGTGTTAATTTTATCGACTCTTCCAAAATGAATCACCCTCCGGCCGTTAAAGTAGACACTGAAGCAATGCTAGATCCTTACAGAAGTGACAGTTTAAATCGCACAGTTATTAAATACAATAAAAACCCAAATTGGGAAACCGGATTGAATCATTTCCACTACGCTAGTTATAATAATCTTAATGGTGTTCAAGGTTATGCAAAACCTAGTGAATTTAACGGTGCTCCTAGCGCTCCTCCAGTTAATTNCCACTACGCTAGTTATAATAATCTTAATGGTGTTCAAGGTTATGCAAAACCTAGTGAATTTAACGGTGCTCCTAGCGCTCCTCCAGTTAATTTCTATAGAGAGAGGGACTTGCAAGCTGAAAGCTCTAGGAATTTTAGAAATAAAACTAATTTTAATAATAATTACGAGGAGCGGGTGGGAAATGATAGAGGAAAACCTCAAGCCGCAGGGAAAAAACCAATTTTTTATTGTAAGGCTATGGGATGGGATCCTGTTGAAAACAAGTTTCATTTGCAGTTGGATACTTTAGATGTAAGGAAGTCGTTGAGGAAGGATGTGCAATTAAGAATAATGCTTAATGAGCAATTAATTATTAATCACGCTACATTAATTTTAGAGTTTTTTGCTGAAAAGGCGGCTTTTCCAGATTGATTGACGTGTTCTTAACTAGTCATTCCAAAACATACGCCGAGAATAAGCTAGATTCTAATTAGATTCTAAAAATATTTAAAGAATTATTAAAACACGCTAAATATTTTCAAGTTATCAGATATCTATCCTACAAAGTATATCTGCATTCTCGGAAAACCGTTATCTAATCAGTTTTTCATGAGAATTTATCTTCAAAGTTGGATTTTATCGTTGCGTACCTAAATTAAGGAATTAATTAGTAAAAATATAATGCCATGCTGTCAAAAGATTTACGAGGAGTTTGCATGATTTATCATTTATTACGTCAACGATAATCCCAAAGATTTGGTTAAAATCCTTCTGGAGAATTCTTTACCTTGAGTTCCAGAAGGAAAAACATTTTTTGAAACAATTTTTTAATAAAACGATTGTTTTTGCTTATCAGGGAGGGATTGTGTGAGATAAGGGTTCTTATCAGTAGCCTTCTGTACATAACTCTTATCAGTTCCTGTTCCCATTTTTTATTACAGATTAAAACTTCAGATTATGCAAGTGTCCTCGTGGAATTCTTTGACGTAATGTCTATTTAGAGAAGGAGATAAAATGACAAGGAGAAGATAATTTTGATAAAAAATCTCGTAAAAAAGTTAATAAACAAGATTATTTTAAAATGAGGATGTGAAATCAATTAAAAAGATTAAAGTGAAGTATAAACCCCGGAGATAAAAAGATAATGGGGTGATTAATTTAATTGCGACTGTTTCATTGGAATGATATTTTCAAGGAAATTGGGAAATACGCAGATAATTTTGGCAGTTTTCTTCAAAGCCTTACGCAATGACGAATCTTATTGTTAATAACGGCGAGACAATTTCCTGTTTTATTCGGAATTATGAAATTGAGTTGCGAAATAGCCGTCTATCTTTTTTAATTATTAATCCGAATCCTTTGGAATAAACGGTAGTAAAACCCTTTACCGACTAGCTGAACGTACGCATTTGATAATAACTGCAATATTTTGTCCTGTACTTGTCAATTTATGCAAAATATACAACATAAATACTGAAAAGCTCTACGTATTTCCATTTTTCACCTCTCCTGAATAAATAATCCTGAAAATAATACATTTATTTGAATTTTGTAACCGTCACTTGTAACGGCCAAAGAGTTAGGCCAAAATTGCTGAAAAACAATAGGTTCTGACAATTTACCATTTACATTTGCATACCACATTGCAATCTGTTAAGGCTTTTTTGAGTTAGAGCGCGGACAGACAGACAGACATACCATCAAACTCAGCCTAGCTTCAGCTACTAATAATTAATTTATCCGAAATGGAACTGTATTAGGAAAATACAATTCCCGTTAACCTCCGACTCAAATGTTAAATTTTTAATTCATGTCTGCTTTACTTTTGTTCACGCCTACGCACAACCCTTTCATAGTTAATAATCCAATTAACTGGGGGTTTTTTAAATAGGCTAATTTAATATTTACGTCGCATTTCTCTTTTAAAAACCTGGCTCCACGTGGAGAAATTTAATAACCTGTGGTGTGTATGGTGTCCATCCAGCCTGAAAAATCGATAAATGAGCAAAGCTCCGTGTTTAAAAGCTATTGGTTGATGAGCCTTACGTGGAAGAAAACTAAAGAAATGATTGAATTAATTTCACCCTTTTTTGAGTATTTTTAATGCACGTAATCAGGTCATTTTGATGGGTGTTTGCTTTCTCCAAAGAGAACATTATGCCTTTTTAATAGTTTGCTTAGTTTAAAATATTGTTTACGAAAGTTAAACAAAATTACAGGGTATTTTATGCAATAATGAATGGTTATCGTAATGTTTACCATTTTCTTTCTATTTTTAAGCCGGGGGCACGAAAGGATGGAGAAAGCAGTTCGACAGGAGGGAAACCAGCAACAAGTAAAGAGACAATGACGTCGTCTAGTAATAACTCGAGAAATTCTTCTCCAAAACCACAATCCCGGCCGGGTTCCAATACAGAAAAGGATAGACAACTGGCAATAAGGAGCGCAAGTGAGGAAAGGATTCCAAGTCCAAATCAAAGTCAATCCCAGAAGAGTGCGCTAGAAAAGACACCTCCAAAAGTTCCAGAGGAGGAACCCAGCCCCAATGCTCCTTCTCCAGATAAAGCCAAAGAGCTCAATAAAAAACAGGTGGATAAACCTGATCTCAATAGCAGCTCAAACAATACAAAAGACGATTCCAGCACAATAATTGAAGAAAATCCAAAACAGAAGGAAAGGAAAACTCCGGAAAATGCTTCAATGCCAAATATTTTAGACCCAGAAGATAATAATGCAGGGGTTGAAAAGTCAGGTGGAAGGGGGGAGGAAAACGTAGAAGATGATGAAAACAGACTTGTAATTGACACAGAAACTGAGGAAGTGACCCAAAAAGGAAGAAAGCCGTTGAGTGAAGGGTCAAGCGGAGGTCAAAATGAACGGCCTGGATCCGCATCAAGTGTAAAAAGCAATGAGCTGAGAAAGAGCTTATCACAAGAGGAAGATGATAAAAACAAATCTCCTGCGGAAGTTGGAAGTAAAGATGCAAGTCCAAAGCATGCTGAAAAAGAAAATGAAAAGGAGACTGAAGAGGAAGTAAATGAAGACTTGCGGTGTCGAATTTGCAAAGAAATGTTTAGCAATGACGAAGAGCTTAATGAACATTTCAGCGAGACACATTTCAGACCGGTTGGGAACAGCATTTTGGAACCGGAGAGTCCCTTTCCAACTGTGACGGTTGAGGGAGACCAGTGAAATATTCGAAGATGAGGTGGAGGACACTATGCCTTTTCCAGTGGAGACACAACTTGTTGAGCTACCGACAACAGCGGCCCCACAGGCAAGAAGGAACTCGATGGAGAGGAGAGAAGCGGAAGGGCCTGTGCAGGCACCCGTTGGGCAGTTTAGAGTGCCTATGACGAGGGCACCAGTGTCAATTGGTAAATAGCAATTAAATTGATAAAAATCAGCAAATCACTTTTTAAATTAGAAATTAATAATTTTTTCTGTTTTATAGAAAGAACTATGCCACCCCCGCGGGTTACCCAAGACGGCAGAATCGTCATGGGTCCACCTGAACCTCAAGGTAGACCTCAGGGTTTTCCCACTGCACTTCACCAAGCTCTTGTTAGGGCGCAATCTGGACAACAACCCCCACCACCCCAGCTTCGTCCAATGCCCTCAATTCATTTAAGGGGAGTTATGCCTAGTCAACAACCTCAAAGTCGACCTTCCCTTGCCAGAGTTCCCAATTCTTCAGGTCAATTTACTCAACAGGCTGGTGGACAACCACGGAATCCTCAGTCTATTCTGAGACCTTCATCCCAACCAATTCACCAGATTGACGAGGGTGTTGCGAGCGTGCAGGAAGAGTTGAATAAAATTGAAGAACTCAACAGGCTGGCGGACAACCACGGAATCCTCAGTCTATTCTGAGACCTTCATCCCAACCAATTCACCAGATTGACGAGGGTGTTGCGAGCGTGCAGGAAGAGTTGAATAAAATCGAAGAAGAAATTCGACAGGTTGAAATCCTCGCTTCTCAGCAAAACAATCCAATGTCACGATCAGCTCTTTTGCAAAGAAAAAACGACCTCATGCGGTATCAACAAGTTGTTTTAAATCAGCTTCGAGCAAAAAGAGAGCAAGATTTCTTAAGGAGGCAGCAATTAAATCAGTTAAACCAGCAAAATATTCAACAACAGCAAATGCGACAACAGCAACTTCACCAAGCAAGGATGCAACAACCTTCAAATCATATCCCACCGCATGTCAACCCCGCACTTTTAAATTCAAATGGAAAACGACCCGGAGAAGATGTTGACATGCATCGTGCAAAACAATTGAGATTGGAGGCTCTCCTAACGGAAAGGCATTTACAAGCAAATGAAGCTATGCAAAGGACAAATAATGTTACGATTCGGCCGGTAATTCAGCCCCAGGGCTCTCCTACGATAACTGTTGCGTCTGGTGCGCATTCTGGGGGCAGTGGAGGTTCCAGACATTCTTCAGGAACTACCTCTCCCGCTGCAGTTAGCCCATCTCAGCCACTACAGCGGTTGGGCGTTAACGGTATCCCGCTTTCTACTTCACCAGCAGCCCCGCTCCCACCTTTGACCCCGCCTGAGAATCCAAATCTTTCTCCGATTTCGGATTCAGGAAGTCCACGAGGGAGCCCGAAACTAACTGTGAATAACCTTATTCAAATAGCTGTGGCAAATGTAAGCCCGATTTCTTCACCAAGACTTCCCAATACCAATCAAAGCAATCCACATGGAGGTTTTGTAATGCCAAGAGCTCCCCCTCCCGCTGTTAGGATAAATAGTGACGGGACAGTTGTAACAAATCACTCTGCAGAGAGACCGGACAGACCTCCTACAATTGATCTCACTGATGATGAGGTGCACTCCCATAATGCTCAAATGAGGGCTACTGGACGAGGTGTTGTTTCCAAAGAACAGGCCCAGCTTCATGAAGAAGCACTTCAACAGAAGATTTAACATTCCTGGTACGTCCCACTTTACAATTCGCCCTGTTCCCAACAACACCGCGACTGCGACTTCACAAAGGCCGGAAGCTGCTACAAATAAAGCATTAATTTGCCGCTATTGTCAAGTCCAATTCAGTTCAGTGGAAGTTATGAATGATCACATTTTGCGAATTCACCAGCCAAATAGACAACATCAGCCGGTTTCCCCTGTTCAGCAAAATTTCAGAGCTCCGCATCCGCCTCAGCAACAACAATCCGGAGTTCTCGTGAGGAGACCTTCTCCTCCAAATTTGCCTCGTCCAACTAACGTTATTCAACACGCTGCGG
Organism: Lepidocyrtus fimetarius; assembly: GCA_036507315.1. NCBI lineage: Eukaryota > Metazoa > Arthropoda > Collembola > Entomobryomorpha > Entomobryidae > Lepidocyrtus > Lepidocyrtus fimetarius. The sequence continues at coordinate 12,638 of JAANSO010002257.1, forward strand.
CAACTCCATCCCCTCCAAGAGCTCAAGTTCGGGAAAGAGTGCCAACTCCTCCAGCAAACGTTCAACGACAGCAAAGCCCTTCTTCAAGGGTTCCAACGTCTCCCAAAGACACGCCCAATTTAGTTATACCTTTGTTAAACCTAGAGAGCTTGGATGCAAGAAAGATCCAAGTTTTAAACGAAATTGGAGTCATGTCCATTATTCCACTGGAAGGGGTCCGTTCCCTTGGAATTCCTCTGCTCAGTTTGAGACCTGACATCCCTCTGGGTCATTTCCCACACGATACTGCTCTTGAAATCGGCCAAACATATCAGTTGCCAACGGTGAGACCAGCCGGACAAGATGGGCCGCGTGCTCCAAGCGCTCCGTTACCCCCTAGAAGAACCCCTCCCGTTCAGCCTAGCCATCCTGCCCCGCCTCCTCAACGACCTCAGTCCCAGCCTTCTGTGATTTCTCCCCCGATGGGCACCGTTTGCACGGATCGGAGTTGTCCGGATTTAGTGAGGAGACCTTCCCCAACAAGTGTTATTCATCATATGTCACAGCATAATCATCAGGTCACTATCAGACCTGTCGTTCAAACGCAGCAACAAACTCCAAACGCCAATGTTCAATATGCTCATCAGCGTGGCTCAACCTCCCACCATGAATCCTTTCTGGGAGGGAATAGAGGCAACCAATTTGGAGGAAATAGACACTAATTTGCAATATTCATAATAAAAAGTATTTATCTTTAGTTTTTCACATTTCAACAAAAAAGTAGAACGTAGCTTAGACTTTTCTTAATGAACATTATGGTGGTATTTAGTAAATAAGTCATTAAAATTAAGTATTAAATTATGCAAATTGTTATTTAATTAAGTATATTTATGACGATGTGTTCACATTTTCATCAGCAGCAGATACTTAATTAAGGAAAGCCACAGACTACAATTCATTTTGTATTTAATTTACCAAAAAATTAAAAAATGTAACATGTAAATAGATCGTTAAATCGTTAAAATTGATGCTTTATAATAAAAATATTGATTTAAACTTTGTTGACGTTTTTGACATATTCCATTTCATTTTAGACCTATGACCAATGTCTTTACGAAGCCTTTATTATTAAGGGTCAGGAGGTCGTTAATTCACGACCTGAGCACGTGATTTTTTCAAATGATTATACAAAAGCTCAAAATTTGCCAAACATTTTAGCACTTTCATTGTAATAAAAACAGTTTAGTCAAATATCCGCATTTGCCATCAATTTTGTGGAAAGGTTGCAAGAAAAGTCTTTTTTCAGCAGGATGTGGGACCTACATAGATTCATTTGACAATCTTGCATAATATTTGCACAATCTGTTTCATGTTCTAAAATCATAATGAAAAAGTACCTA
>JAANSO010002258.1:0-14014 GCA_036507315.1 Lepidocyrtus fimetarius
AAACCAACTCAAGTATGAACGTAATTTGTTATATGACGTAGTAAAATAATATAAATTAATCTTTTTCATTCCAAATGGTTACTTTTGGACGTGCTTCCTTCTTTGCACACACTCACATTCAAGACTGTTTTTCTGTGATTAAAGCTTTGTTCGAGTTTGCAAAGTTGCATATGAAAACATGCAGGCAAATTTACTTTTTTGCATAGCTTATGTTGTATGTATGCATCAACTCTTTCACCACCTTTTCGTGCTTTCCTCATTTCCATAACCATTTACACTTTTTTCACAGCTTGTATAATGGTAATCCATCTAAACTAGTAGCAATAGAAAAAAATGTACAGAAGTAGAGAGCGTTTCAGCTCTCAGTTTTTTAAAGAAGTAGTTTGATTGCTCTGTGTGAGTCATTCTAAATTGGACTACAATTCCCATTTCCTCTATACTTTTCCTGTTTTACTTATTTTCTCCTTCACGTTTCCCCATCATCATCATCCTCTGCCCGCAATTTGTTAGCATTTCTCCTGCCAAAACTAGGAGCAATGCGTTTCACTATTTTCATTTGTCTACTCTTGTAAAACAGTAAGTAAGGTAGTGGGTGACTTGTGTGTTCCTAGTTTCTTCAAAACAGTGTGAATATCCTCTCGTCTACATTGGCCTCATAAAAACTTTGGATTTTGTAAACATTTACGTTCTTCATGCATGCATAATAATATAGTTTAACAACATTCCATTTTATGTGAACTCTTCTTGGCTCCTACGCTCCCCAACATTGCTACCATTACATACAATCACCTTCCAAATATTACTCCAGTTTTCACTTTCATTTACCTCAACATCATTATTATTTTAGGTAGAATGGCTCAAATTGAGAAACTTGCTAGAAGGAAAATGCATATTAAAGGGTTTTCTTGTCAAACCAACTTCAAAGAAAACTGCTATTTATATTTGTTCTACATTTTCTTTCGTAGAACATTCCTACCTTTACTACTACGGAAGAGGGAAGACGAGGTACAGAAAAAAGTAGCATGTTGTTGTTTACAGAATTTATTGTGGAATAAGAGCATGTTTATTCATACTTTTACCTTGTTTTACTAACTTTTATGATTTTATCATTTTCATTAACCTCCTCGCATATGAAGCAAACTCTTTTCATCATTTAAACATTTACATCCAAAAACCCATTTTCTGTCATATTAATTACTCCATGAAACACCTAAAAAAATTTGAACAAAAACAAATATTTTACTCAAATGTGTGCAAAAAGATGCTATGAAATAATGATGGCAATATAATAGTAACTGTTTAGCATGTATTTTTTCAACATGAATCTTCATATTGCTAATACCACTAAGGAACTAGCAGTGGACATTTGTTCGGTTTGTTGGATGTTTGCTGTTCTCCATCATATTTTTTTCTTGTTCTGGTACAACATTGCTCCATGCATGAGATGCATCAGTAAAACTTTTTTGTATTTTTGGTTAGCCCTCCTAATGGATCCGAATCACGAACAAGCAATAAATAACAGTATTATTTTCGCCAATCCATAAGCATTCAATAAAGGGAGGAAATGAGCTTGACAGGGCAAGCTTTATTCATAAGGCAGATATCCACAAGAATACAGGACCACGCACATTCTGCCCTTAGAAACATCTTTGTATTAGACGATTCGGCGACAGGAGAAAGTTGATTTGATTATATACCTAAAACATATTCCTTCGTTGTGTGTTTTAATCCGATTTATTTAATAAATAAATACCTTTTAAGATTCCTTCCAGCATGATTAATTACAAAACTATTGTTTTAAAGAAGGAACCAAAACAAAACGATATTCGAGAGAAGAAGGAAAGTAGGAAATGTTTTAGAGAAAACTTAAGAGCATTTCCATGCACCTACCTGAAGACGAGATACTTTCTCCTCCTTACTATGAGTCTTTAATACGCTGAATGAGCATTCCTACGTGCTACTCACAGCAAAACAAAATGATTCCTTGCACGGAATCTAAGAGAAAAGTGGAAAATGTGAAATGAAAGAAAAATGAGAGGACAACAGCAGTCAGCCATAGGAACAGCATCTTATCTCATCATCACCGTTTTCTCAGGGAATTTACAAAGACCTGGATCAAATGAAAATTGTAGGGATTCATGAAAAAGACGTGCTACTCTGCTCTTTCCCCATTTACTAAAACTTTCTCGTCGCAGTGAGAACATCTTTTCTCACTTTCTTTTTAATAAATGTTATGATTAACAGTTGGGCTTCTTTAACATTTGTATATTACATATGAAAACCTTCTTTGTATAAAGGTTTCAGATACATGCTGATGAGATAGAAAACTCGGTAGACAAGAAAGGCCAGTCTTATCACATCTTTGCATCAACTTTTTTGTTCCATCTGCCTTCTTTATCATTGTAACAGAATGGTCAGATTTTCTCTCAAAGCTTAAACTCTGAAGTAAAACTTTGCGTTTATATTTCGTAAATTTTCTTCTTCTATTTACCATGTTGTCAGCTCAAGAAAATTCGCTTTTAGAGTTAGAATAAAGCAAAGGCCGTTTGGAATTTTTGTATCTATTTCTTTTCCCGTTTTTTGGCTAAAATATTCCGCCTCAAGAAACAAGCTAAGAATGGGGGAGAGGGCTTCACTTTTTTAGAATCTTGAAGATTTAGGGTGCTATCCGTTTCTTTCACATGCACAACAAACAATGATTTCCTTCCACTGACTTTAATGCAAACAGAGTGGGTGAGAGAAAGTGAAAAGATGAGAAAAGAATGTTGTCTCCGTTTGAGATTCCCTTTTGGGAATCATTGATAGTTCTAATCTCTTTTCTCCTTCAATTCCTTCGGTGCAAGTCCCACTTACATAAGGCTAAAACCATTACGAAAATGAAAATAGTAAACGTGGGATGTGTGTGCACACGTGTCTATTTATATAAAAACTACTAAAGTGCTTTTTTCAAGTGGTGGTATTGTGTGACGAATGTAATATGTTACATTTTGGATCTCGTGTCATCCTCATCACCATCAAAAGAAAACAGATGCACTTTCTGCTTTTAAAAAATGAAAGAAGAAAAATAAATACGGAATTAAAGAAAAAGAGATACAAAAGACGAAAGAGCCATCACTTGTCAGCATATACTTTCCCCTCCTAGAGAAGTAAGAAAGATTGGTTTAAGCTGATGATTTTTCTTAAGTTTTGAACAAAATGGAAATAAATTCGGTAGAAATACTACTTGCGAAGTGGGAGATGGCATTTTATAAGTTCTCCAAGAATCCCAAAATGAGACAAGGAACGAGAACTATTCGCAGCTGGACAAGCAGACTAACCACAAAGCTTTTTCACATTTATCTAAAAAGTTTTTTACTCTGGCTTCTAATAATGCTGGTTTGTTCACTATCCCTGCCCGTTTTACCACTTACACTTTGCAATCTTTTTTTGTGGTTTGTGGCCTGCATCCATATCAAGCCTTAAGCAAGGCTACAACACTTTAAAGACCACGACCATCAGATATCACACAAAAATTATTTTAGTGGATACTCGACCTTTGTCATAATATTATGTAGTTTCAACCACATTTTACCCAATATATCAAGAGACTAATCGCCTGAAAAAGCACATTTGTGTCACCGTATTTAAACCGGAGCAGTCGGCAGGAAAGAATTACAAGCTTTTGTTCTTTTCATATTTTTTTCACCAAATCGTCAACATTGCAATCATTATGTTCACATCTAGAGTTGCTTTGAAGAGCGCCGTTTTATGACCGATAGTCAGTCAGTTAAGTAAAAATGCTCATGTTTCATAATAGTTCCAGAGAGCATTCACCATCATCGTAGTACTTTCACCAGAGCTTTCTCCTTTTTGTCATGTTTACAAACCTTTGTTGCTTTCCCACCGGTTACTTTCCTTAGATACAGCAAAATATATGATTTTACTTTACCATGTAATGTTATATGGCCAGAACCGAGCCCCAGTGTATTGTTTCTTTAAAAAATATGAGAAGACATTTTCTGTGGTAAGTTATGAGTGAAAAAGGCATTGTAAACTGATCCTTTAAAAAATTTCCCCTTGGTTCTCCTGGTTTTATCCTGGTTTCAACTTTTCTTTTGAACTCTTTCCTGCTCGTGGTATTTTTATGAGCAAAGAACAAACTAAACAAAAGTACATCAACAGTGGTTTGATAATAAATACCTACGACAACGGTTCGGTAGAGATAATGGTTAGAAAAAGTACCAAAACATTTTAAAACTTTGGGGGAAATAATGAGTGTAAAACATAGATTCAATGAATCCACCTTTACCAAAATTTAAGTTATACATTTTACGTTAAATTACTTTTTTTTAAACTTTTGTAAAATAAATAAACTCTTGCATTAAAGATAAAAGTCTATCCATTTTATGTATATCACCGTTGACATTTGGAGAAATTTAATTCTAATTTCCTTTCATTTCAAATATTAATTTGTAAGCATTGTTCTGTTTTACATTAAAAAATTCCTTTCAAGTAAAAAGAACAATGTAATATATCATTCTATTTTAACAATTCTTCTGAAACATTTTTCTTTTCATGAAAAAATCAAAGATTATCGAGCAATCTAAAATATAAAAGAATTTTAGTTGTTTTCCCCAAAATCGTCTTATATATTTTTTGTCTGGAAATTACTTTTTTAATTTTCTTTGTTGTAATTTCCTCTTCTTGCACATATTTCTCTGCTGTTCATGTTTTCTCCTAATTTTTGTTTGGAAAACAAAAAAAATCCAATAAAAAAGACATTACAACAACGCGTGCAGACGCTAGAGCTTGTATTGAAATAAAAAATAAATTAAGATTTTGCTTCTGGTTTGTGGGTGCTTGAAAGAAAGGGAAATGTTGACGAGCACGAGATATGTTCAAAGGAATTGTTTTTTTCTTACATATTTCCCATTTTTTGCTTGGCTAGATCATCTAAACTGAAAAAGCAAGAAACATTTATATAACAAGTACTTCCTGTGTTACCAAAAATAACGAAAATGCTTTTGTGTTTCCTCTGGATGTGGAAAGAAGTTGAAATATTGGGAAAAACATAATAATTTACTGAAGCAAAATTTCTTTCTGGGTGTAATTTACCTCTTCATTTCTAAATCCATACTTTAGTTCACAGATTGAGAAAATCTAATAACGCAGTATTAGCTTGCCCCATACCAAAGTTTTGCAAGTGTAACAGAAGGGTATTTTACAGTGAGTCAAGTCAAAAATTGCAATAAAACTTAAAATTATGGAAAAATGGAGGAGAAATGATTGCGGTGATGGTGATAATAATCCCAATAAATAGTTTAAAGTGGTAAAAGAACAAGAAACCCGGTGATTTGGCTGAGTGAGTGCTTTCTATTTTTATACTTGAAAATAAAATGAAGTAAAATGAAGATGATGTTTGTAATAATGATGATAATAATGCTGTTCTTGTTCCTTTGAACTGTTACCCCCTCTCTGCAATATGAGATCACAGTTGTGTCAAATTGCTCATGATAATTTACACTTTCCATTTTTCATCATTTTGGAACAAGCTAACTTTACATGAAAGGAAAAAAATCAGAGCTTTTCTTTGCCTTGTTTGTTAACAGGTTTATCCGGAGAGTTTTATTTCAACACTTGTCTGTCCCAAGAACTTTATCTTCCTATTTCCATGTTGTGTAATTCCCTTTTCTTGCGAAATGAGAAAATTTGCAAATGTACTGAGGACATATATTTGTTTCATGCCAGTTCTCAAATTTTTTACGTGTTTTAACTCTACATGGTGCAATTTTACTGTTGGAAAAATAAGGTTAATGCAAATTAGGTTTTTCCTGATGGATATTATGGCCCCACTGGGTAAAATACAACGACATGACTGGACCATACAAGCACAGATGGGTAGATTTCAAAATGTAATTTTCACGCCCATTAAATGACTCCCATAGTTGAGTTTATCCCATGAGTTTGGAATGGCAGCTTAGTTTTCTTTACAAAATTTCAAAATGTAGCCTGGAAAAGGCATAGAGAAAGTAAAGTAATTTACTCATTTACATCAAGGGAACAAGGAAATTATCATTTCAACATATGTTTCAATTTGTTCTCGCAACACAACACATGTCCTACAAATGAGAACTGACAAAGTAAGCATTTTTCTTACACATCATAATCTACTTCCTAATTACGAATTTAAAAGATACTTTGTTTTAATGTTGTTCCATTTCTAGCATGATTTTACTGTGAAGCATAATTTCCCATACTTGGGACGGGAACTTTTTATGTGTTGGCTTAATTTTATTTGTACAGTTTTTAAAATAGCCTTGCCTTCCTTAAACTCAAGTGAAAGTCAAGAAAGGTATGGCCATAGATTATGCAATTTATTTATTTACGTATTATCATAGCTATCTCATAAATATATGTGAAGTTTGCGGACAAATGTTTACGAAAACTTTACAGAATATGCCATTGCCAAATGAATTATGTCGACCGAAACAACGGTAAAAGTTATGAAGCACTTGAGATAAGCAAAAAAAATGGCCCAAGTTGAGTAAATAACATCATGAACTTCCCGAATAGGAGACAGGAAGGATAATATGGAATGTAATAGTAGAAAAGAAGTGGAAAGTTATGTAAGTAGATCACTTCAGTCAATGTGTCTTCTGACTTCCGTATCAAGTTACAAATGGCAGCGAGTGTATTTTTTGAGTGGACGGTTGGATGAATTTACTGTTGAAACTCTGACTGTGCTGGGACAATTGGCGTAAGTGATCGATCCTGGAGAAGTGAATCTTAATGTTATAATGGAAAAAATACATCTCCCCATCAAAAGAGGACATAAATATAGATAACCAATATAGCAATCCCATGTACAAGTCATTCAATGATGTGGGCAAATGCATTAGTATAATGAAATATAAGAGAGGTTAACTATCTAAATACAACACCACCAGTAAACAGATGCTATAAATCGGATTAATTTACGAATTGTAGGCACAATAAATTGATAAAATAGATTTAATTTTAGCCATCATAATTTTGTATACAAATAGTATGATAATAATAGTCAATTCAAAGAACTGTTAAAGTTAATTACATTAGGAAAGTCTTGTAATTCAGTTTCAGTTAGAGGGGCATTTCCAGGTCTAATGCTGACGATAACTCTCATGCCGGCTTCTTTTGCTGCATAAGCCTCTGTAATGAATCAAAAGTGTTTATGTAATAAATGTAATAATCCTTCTATGAATTTAAGCGGAAGGTTAAATAAAATGATTTATTACAGGATTTTGGCAACTTATTTGCTTATTTACCTTTAGATACGTCAGTGCAAAATAAAATTTCATTGGCAGGAGCACCAATTTTCTCCGCTATTTTTATATAGCTGCCAGCTTCTACTTTTGGTCCTGTAGTCGTGTCGAAATTTCCAGATATCAACTAAAACATTTTTAAATGTTCAATTTCTTCCCGTTTCAACCAAGCCTTTTAATAAGCAAGCACTTTAAAGGCTAATGCATACAAACAATTTTTATGATTTCCGTACTTTGTTAAGATCTCCAGCTTCAGAATATCTAAATAGCAAAATTTGAGCTTCCACACTCCCGCTAGAATATATGAAGATCTTTTTTCCGTTGGAGATCCAACGTTGGAACGCATTCGGGATATCTTCGTATACACTAAAACAAACCCATGTAAACATTTTATAACTTACTTGGCATCTACTTCAACATAGTATTTAGTTTTTTAACTGTTACTTACTGTCCCTTTAACTCTCCATTTTCAAAGCCACTTTTCCAAATTTTACCCTGTAAGGATTTTAGTCCAGTTGTTTTTCGGTCATTGTCCATCTGCCAGTAAATGTTTTTCAAAAGCTCGGGCAAAACTAATGTTTTTTCTGACCCCGCGGACACCATTGGAGCTGATAATCCTTGACTACTGTCGTCCTCTGCCTAACATTTTAATTTATTTTTTAACTGATATTCATCATCTCATTTAATTCAATTAATCCAAAATCGGGCTTCTTACTTGTTTACGTATTAAATCTACGATTGGCTGCAATTCAAGATTGTCCCAATTTTCCCTTAGAAAGCTTTCCATTTTCTCTCGAGCATACGGGAACAATACATCCTTAAATAAATTAGCATACAAATTTCTTACAACATTAATTCAATTCTTTCTGAATGTACAATTTCATTTATTAAATTGGTAAAAATTTCTAATTAGAGCAACCTTTACGAAGCTGATTGAAGTGGTTGTCCCTTCAATATCCAAAAGTATTGTTGAGCAATCTTTTGCAATTTCTGCCATACTTATATGAATCCTTCAACTTCAACTTCTTGAGCAGTGAATCTAAAAAAGGTATCAATATTGGGCATTACAAAAGGCATGTGTTGTCATCATTATCATTAGTAAAAAAACTATGCAATACTTATGCTAATATTATTGGTTTCTGAACATTATTTTTCATTAGCATTTCAACATTAGTATTTAAGGTTAATATGAAAATTTGGATTAAAAAGCAAATATTATTTTATGATAGGAAGTTTATTGACCAAGACCAGTCTTTATCGCTATACATACTTCCAAACCTTACCTATAGATCATATAATTTTGCAATAACGCTATTAGACATTAGAGAAAGCATACTAATTTTCTGTGAAAATGTCATTTCCAAGAATAATTTGCTCATGGCTTACGTGTTAACATAAAGCATTTATCTTGACACGTCTATTTTTTTTGGATCGGAAATAATTTAGCATTGTTCTTACTTTTTATAAAATATTGGAAACATACCTTCAAATAATGAGTCAGTATTGAGATTTCATTTCCAATTAATATTTGATGCATAGAGTTTGTTTAAGAAGGAAAAGGAAACGGATTATCTCAAGTGTTTACTGATAAGCTCTGCTTTTGAACGAATACTTAAAACGGGACAGCTAAATAAATTCTATTTTCAGCGACAAGGAAAAAATAGTCAAACTATTTCAGTACTCACATCACACCAGGAAGCAGTCTCAGTTTAGCAGCTAATTTGTAAGTGTTTAGTCAGATATCATATTTTAAAATATAGCTCAAGACAATTAAATCGCTACCTTAATTAATAATCCTCAATAAAAATCAGTGTGGCACAGATCGAAAATTTGTTATATCATTTGTACATGTATTTTCATACTGAACATATTAACCCCAATTTCAAAGTTATTAATAAACAAGTTATTTAACAGATATAATATAAACTCACTGGAATAGTATTCCAAAATTGCGTGTGATTATGTCCTTTGGTCCACTAGACTTTGGAAGTTCCAACCTGATGATAGCAAATTAAAATTAAACTTAATTTACTCAAAAATAAAACTTTAAATGTCAAAGATAACTACAGCGGCACGGCAGTGTCTTGAGTTCATGAGCAATGCAAGTTTAAGCATAGGAAATCTTTAGCACATGTGATTTTCATCGTCTTGTCAGATGTGAATAGTATTCCGGTATTCCGCTATCCACCCACGCAAACAAGGAAATTGTGTAATATGCATGTTTTTTGGTAAATTTGAAGATTTGGATTAAAATGAGATTAAATTTGAGTTTATATTAGAAGTTTTTAGTTTAGTTATCTATCATATAGATTTTATTCATTGGTTTTGTTTTCATATGAGATTAAAATGTCATGAAATGTATGCTCAATGCAATGTTCACTCGCAGTTTGACAGGAATTGACAGATGCATGACAAAGAGGCTCGATTTCATTGAAAAAGGTATTCTTTTAGGGCTTTGTTATGAACAATGAAATCCTGAAATGAACAATGCAAATGCATTGTTACGCAATGTTTGTATGTGCATCTGCTTGCATTCATAATGCACAATAATAGCAGCTGTTGTCGAATAAGATTTTGTTCGTTAGTCTTTTTTGTTGATTAGACGGTAGATCCTACCGTTCATGTAGTAGTTCATGTGTTTTTTTAAAGTTAACCAGTATAAGTACTGCTGTGTCAAAAGTTTAATTTTAATTAACTAAAAAGAAAGTAAGTTAAATACGGAGATTAATTATTCTTATTTGTCTAGGTCTAGGTTGGATAAGGCGGTTGAAGTGTTTAGTTTGTTAAGGGACTCTAACGTTTTCCGTTACGCTGAATGAATTTTATTTGAATTTAATTGTTGAGCAGTGCCGGCCAAGCGATTTTAATAAATTGCTCAATTACTAAAATCATCTTTTTTAAATAAAAAATGCACAATTTTTAAAGCTTACAGCTTTACAAGTACCTTAAAGACAATTTTATAGGGTTTAAACATCAATTATTCACTGGCCTATCAAATTTGCAGCGTTGATGGTTTTACAATCTTCGTGATTGTCCCTAATCATTCAAAGAAGTAATGCTAGATAATGAGGCTATTTAGTAATGATTTGGTGTTTGAGGAAAATCTTGATGTGGATTCACTATATCCATTTCTTTCTGTTCCCACGAATTCATGGTTAAATTTGATTAAATAGTAATATATTTTTTCTTCTCTTTTAGATGCAAGTCGGTATCAACGTATACAGCATAAAGTGGATGTGGAAATATTGTGGGATTTAGGAAAGGAAGGAATGGGAAATGGATAAATCGTTTTAATACTTCATCAGTGCGCGGTTAAACTTATCAAATTCGCTCGATCTTTATAGTACCTGTCCAAAAGTGGAGAAAGGAAAAGGTATCATAAAATATGGAAGCGAAAAGGAGTGTGACAACTTCAGAAGAACTATCGGATCTCCGGAAAAGAAAAGTAAACGGATTAAGTGGAGGTGGAGAATTGAATAAAACTTCGTCCCCGAATGGAACTGGAACACACAGCAGCGGAAATCAGAATGGGCTCCAGGAAAAGAAGGGACGACTTCGAGTTAAATTGGCCGATATATTTGATCCTTCAGAAATGCAGAATATTTATTTAATTCTTTTTGTAAGAATTTTTTCAATTGCCGCATGGACTCTCTCCATATTGTACGCCACATATCATGTTTATCTAGCGTGCGAAGGTATTACTATTTGTCAAAATCTAATTAATTACGTTTGTTTCATTTATCAACCACACTGAATATTTGTTTTTCTCTTGATTTATTTATTTGTATAGAGCATTTGGATGTCTGGTATAAAGATCCAATTATGAATCCAGGTATGCTGAGTACCTTGATTAATCGAGGTCGTGATTCCACAGATTACGAATGGGAAATGTTCACACACAGTGCTTCGTATTTATGGTTTTGGTATGGACTGTTTGTCATTATGTCCCGCATGATTCGACCAGTTTTCTACCAGGTACAGCTTGGAATCATATTGTTGATGAATTCAACTAACTGTAATCATAACATTAATATTGATTTTAGAACTGGAACTTCATATCAACCACACTGTCCATTTTAATGTTTTGGAACATTATTGGATTTCTCCCAACAGTATTTCTTGTTTTTCAACCTGTGATCTACTGGAGTATTGCTCAGACTCGAAGCAAGTTATTAGCCTGGGCAGCAACTTTTCTATTTATTTACAATTTAAACGTTCCGATTATTTATGTAAGTTCACAAAGAGCAATATAATTGAAGATTGAAGCATTTTGGATATGCAGGCTAACCAACTGGGTTTCTTTTTTCGTATATTTTCAGACATTCCTTCCCGACAATAGACTCTCCGAATATTTTTTCATTATCGCCGCTGCGTGGAATTACGCAAGATGCATTAGCTTCTGTTACGACGTTTGGGATAAAACAAGGGGGAATAATGGCAACTCCTCAATAGGACTAATGTACTTAGGAAGGGGACTCCAGTACTGTCTTTATCTTCCTTTAGCGATAACCGGACCTTTGGTCACGTACGAAAACTTTGAAAACCATGTATGTTAAATACTTTATTATCTTTGAACTTGCATAGCCTTAAGATAAGAGACTTTCACTTCCGTTTTACTTATTATACTACAGAATTTAAAACAACCTCTTTCTTCACTTTCTAACAGATAATCAATAGGACTGAAAAAGAAGCTGCTCAAAATATCACAACAGAAAATTTTATAAAGTTCCTAAAGAATTTGTTTAGGATAGGATTAAATGTCCTTTTCATTGAGATAATTTTACACACTTTATACTTCCGTTCATTGTCAAATGACCATCGCTGTTCATCGTCAACTAAGTCTATGGGCAATATGCGGATCAGTATACTGGCTTGGTATGTTATCTTAATATATTTATTTTTTACTATATTAAAATGCACGCATGTATTTTAATAATTACTTAAATTCGTACCCTTTTAGGTCAATTTTTTTCAATGAAGTACAAAGTTTTGTATGGGATTCCAACTATTGTTGCTGAATTGGACGGAATGGAAATGCCTCCATTACCTAAATGTCCGTCGTATTTACATCGATATTCAGTATTGTGGAGGGATTTTGACAGAGGCTTGTACCAATTTCTAGTTAAGTAAGTGATTAGATCAAAGTGCCGGCCGGCAAATTATAAACATTTGACAAATGATTCTAGTGTTAAAAATTCATAAGTTTACTCTTTGTAATATATTTGTTTCCGCCATAATAGGTACATTTATAAGCCAACTCTGACGTTTCTTCAGTCCGCAGACGAGTCTAGCATACTGCCTCTAGATGTTAAAAAGTTAATGGCATCTTTCATGACATTTGTGTACGTGTATGTCTGGCACAGTCTTTCATTCGATGTGTTTGTATGGACGGTTTTGAACTTCCTTGGAATTACGATTGAAAGAATTGGAAGTCTTCTTAAAAGGGAAATTGATAAACGTGGAGTAAGTATTTAACTTATTAGTACTTCGTTAATATTGCTCATTTGTATTGTTTCCTCTCAGTTTTAAACCATAACTTATAGCTTATTGTTAACTAATAAACTATTGTTGCTTATTCTTTCAAGGAATATCGTCCTATAGATTGGGATTTTATCATAGAGCCAATTGTTACTGTTCCATTGGCAGCCATGTCGATTCTAAATAGTTCTATATTTTGCGGTAGTCTACCTTCTGCGGTATCCTTCTCATCACAACTGTGGAATCGACGTAAGGCAATGTCTTATTTAAGCAATCTTTAAGTATTATTTTACTATTTTATTTACATAAATATCATTTTTTATACTTTGGAACACAGGAGAAGACAACTATGTATTGATATTCCTTTACTTCTTCACTCACACTGCCGTAACTTTGAGAACTTGGAATCACAAACTTTGTAAATTTTGGATGCAAATAGTACAGCAATAAGTACCAGTACCATGCAAACTTTATTAAAAAGGCTTACAAAATGAATTAATAAGGCTTGTTAGAAGACGAATCTCACGCAACTGATGTAACGTAATCAGTCAAACAAAATACATATGTATTAAATATTACTGTTTTGTGTCGATATACACAAATCTCTTTTTATTCAAGATAAGAACTAAAAGCTGAATTGAGCTATGTATAAGTTATAACGACTAGAGTAATAGAAAATAGAGTAGTCAAAGAACTAACTACATCGAGACAAATAAATAAACTACGTTTTTAATTCCAATTTCTCATTGATTCTTTGTTGCACATCGTAGTTTTGCTGATCTGCATCTAGGATTAGCTTCAACATCCTTAAAGCTTGGTTGTACAACATGTTTTGTCAAACTTTTCCACTTGTGGTCACAAACACTATCAATATCCAATGGTCCCGTGGTAGCATTTTTGTATTTTTGACTTATTTTCTGGGAAATCGGGTCATCCAGATTTATTCCCACTATGTGGCGTTTAACTATTCGATCCTACATCAGAAAGATTTAAAAACGGTTTCAACGTTTGCTCTTTTGTCCAAAAATATAAGAAAATATCATCCGTAACCGTATTAAGAGCATCAGACCCATTTTGTAATGTCCTACCTCCAAGGAATGAAACGTTAACACCACAAGCCTCCCACTTGGCTTCAGAACGTCATGCGCCACCTCAATTCCTCGGTTTAATTCATTCAGTTCGTTATTGACAAATATTCGTATAGCCTGAAAGGTTTTGGTGGCCACGTGAGTGGGTCGGTTGAGTTTGTCCAGCCG
>JAANSO010002259.1:0-14011 GCA_036507315.1 Lepidocyrtus fimetarius
ACAACAAAAAGACATTCTTAAAAAAATTAAAATTAGCTCGCTTAATTTAATAAATATTGCTACGATATTATTCAAGCAATAAAAAGCCAGCTAGATATACCTAAAAATAAAATCCTTTAAATGCACAACTTTCTCCAACAATTTTTAGATGAAAAACTGATAAGAACTTTCTCTTACAACCCTTCCCTCCTTTCAAACCGCTTTTAAATAACTTTCACCTTTAAAATCACATAGATTGTTAAAAGCACATTAACCTGCTAATTAAATCCCTGTAGACAAGTAGATGCAAAAAAATGACAGATTTTTTGCATTACTAGAGAGTAAATGCAGATGTATATATTTTAGGCAACTCCTTTTGTCCTCATATATCCTTATACCTCCAAATAAGGAATAGAATTTGGATACTCCAGTATTTATAGGTTTGCTATATCTATATAGAACCTTTCCATAAAAAAGTTTCCAAACTATACTTTCCACATAAAACACAACTACTGGAGAAATTTGAACTTTTTGCAAATTTATAAATCCTATTGCAAGATGTACAGAGTAGAACTCATAATATTGTAGAGAGGTACAGACTAGAGCAAATCACGTGCATTTCTTTCCCATCAATTTCAACCTTTTTGGGCTTTACTTTACTTTGCTACCTTCTTTTCAGACAAATTTACATGAGCCAACACGTGTTTCCTGTGCTATATGCCTACTTTGTTATCCTCTCTCTGGCTATTTTTAATTATAATTAAAATTAAATTAAGGACTTACTTTGGTTTTAAATACTCGGGTTTAGAACAAGAGGAGGTGGAGGAACACAGGTCGTTCTTTTTAGTGATTTTGATTCTGCTTGTTACATCTGAAGTTTGGGTTTCCTCCGAAGTGGTAACTTTGGAATCATTTGTTTCTTGTGTCGGTTTATATTTACCTCGGAGGGACAGTGCTCCAACGGTTTTTGCATTCTGGCTTTCTTCATCTTTTGAAGTCCCTGGAATCCCTGGAGAAGGAGGGTTTTCCTGTGTTTTCTGCTTTTTATTTTGTCTCTTTTCGGAAGGGAGGACTTTGGGGTGCTCTTCGTCGATTAGGATCCATTGTCTGGGAGGAGTCGAGTGAAGACGGGGGAACAAAACAAGTTTTGAAGTAGTTTAGGAGGTTATTATACAGCTTTTGCCTGGTGTCCTTGGAAGAGGAAAAGGGTGAAGTGTATTTAGAAAAGGAAAGTCCAGCAGCGGTGGTGGCGTTAATGAACAAAGGCCAAGTCATTATTCATTCTGATAACTAAAGCAGGCTCATATTTGATTAACTATGGAACGGAAAAAGAAGGTTGCGGGAAATCCTACAAGGACCGTGGATTCGGTTAAGGATAAGAGATTTGCTCACATTCTTAAAAATCCTGTTTATAGACCCGTACCGAAGAAGGAAAAGAAGGTGGAAATTGATAAGAGGTTCCAGGCAATGTTTGAGGTAAGTATTTTACATATTTTAGGCAGGCTGGCCAGGCTGCCCTATTAATTTTGAATGAATTGGTGCTTCATGTATTTAAAAAGAATCGTTAGTCCATATTTTTTAAAAAATATGAACATTTCATTTGTTGTCCTTAGGATAAAAGATTTAAACTGCATTACAAAGTTGATAAGCGTGGTAGGCCCGTTGAGACGACAACTGATGAAAATCTAAAAAGATATTACAATTTGGCAGATGAAGATGGCAATGATGATGATGAAGATGACGAGGAGAGCGCCCTTACCAATAAGGCACTCAGGAAAGGTGATAATATTTCTGGAAAGAAGCAAAAGGATGTCGGCGATGGAGATTCCTCAGAAGATGAATCTGAAGATAGCAGTGAGGACAATGAGAAGGAGGCAGATATTGACGGAAACGTAAAGGAAGAAGAAATAAAAAGTCCACTTAAAGTCAAGGGCAAGAAGAAGCTGGATGAAACCACAAAGGAAAAGCTTCATAGTTCTGAAATAGATTACGCTAGAGGAGAAGCTAACTTTGTAGATGAATCATCGTCAGATGATGAGTCGTCTACTGATGAAGACGATAATGAAATATCAACTGTACATGAGTAAGGTTAAACGTAATGTGAACATTATTATTAATATTGTCCGCTCGCTCAATTTTAAATGAAACTTTTTAATTTGTAGATTGGGGAGAGCTAGATAAAGATGCTCCAAGAACTGAAGACAGTACAAGACGTTTAGCTCTCTGTAATATGGACTGGGATAGGGTTAGAGCTATAGATTTAATGGTGCTTCTAGGCTCTTTTCTTCCTCCTGGAAGGAGTTATAAGATCTGTTACTATCTATCCCTCCGAGTTTGGTAAAGAGAGAATGGCTGAAGAAGAAACTCATGGTCCAAGAGAACTCCGTGAAAATGATGGTGACGGTTTACGAGTAAAAAAAGAGCCAACTAGCGACAGCGAAGAAGATCAAGAACATGACATATCAGATGACGATGAGGAAGGAGAGGGTTCCCAGTACAGCAGAGAAAAGCTTCGTCAGTATCAATTAAATCGTCTTAAATACTACTATGCTATTGCTGAATTCGATTCTGCTCAAACAGCGGAAAAGGTTTATTCGGAAATGTGATGGAATGGAGTATGAATCCAGTGCTGCAAAAGTCGATTTACGATTTGTCCCAGATGACGTGGATTTTGACGATGATAAGCCAAAGGATCAATGCACTGAATTGCCGGATAGTACGAAGTATAGACCAAGGTTTTTCACAACAACGGCACTTCAACAAGTTAAAGTAGATCTAACTTGGGACGAAACAGATCCATTTCGTAAAGAGCTTACCGAAAAAATCTTTGATCCTAAGGAAAAGGTAGACGATGATGATATTAGAGCTTATCTCGCTACTTCATCAGAGTCTGAAAATGAAGAGGAACCAGTGGAAGCAGATAGCGTAATTAAAGGAGAGGAAGAAGACACGACAAACTCTTCAAAGGAAGTGACAACAGCGACATTTGGAGAAAAGAAAAAGAAATCAAAACAAGATACAATCTCCAAGTACAAAGCTTTGTTGCAGTCCATTGAATCAACAGAAAAAAAGAAGAAGGAGAAAGATATGGAAATGGAAATAACATAGGGGAGTCGGTCTTAAGGAATCCACAGAAAAACTTGTAAAGAAGAAATTGGAAGAGGAGCAGAAATCCAAACGAACACCATGGGAAGAGATGCTGGACAAAAGGAAGGAGAAGAGACAAGCTCGGAAACATGAAAGAAAACGGAAAGCAGAAGGTACCAAGTCAGATGAAGAATCTGGCTCGGAAAATGAGGAAGGAAAGATGTTCAGTGATGACGATGTTGATGTTGACATGTCAGACGAATTTTTCCAGAGCGAATTAAGAGAAAATGATATATTTAAACATGATAATAAAGCAAAGAAGAAAAATAACAAAACTAAGAAGGATGCACCCGAAAAACAAGATGGAACAGAAGGTAAAACTAGTAAAACAGCAGCAGAACTTGAACTATTACTCATGGACGAAGACGACAACAAGCGACATTTTAGCCTAAAGAAAATTATCGAAGAAGAAAATGACACCAAATCAAAAAAGAAAAGGAGAAATAAAAAGAAAAGGCCAAAGTTATTGGAAAACAGTAAAGCTCCAATTGACGAGTTTGAAATTGACGTAGCTGACTCAAGATTTGGTGCACTTTTTAACTCCCATCATTTCAATATTGACCCATCCGATCCTAATTATAAGAAAACTAAAGCAATGGAAAGAATTATTTCCGAGAAACACAGAAGAAGGGCCGCTGTGAAGGGGGAGGAGGTGTCATTACGAGGAGCTGACAAAGAACATGAAAATGGCGATAATAATACCGACCCTAACCGAAAGGAACAAATTCAGAAGAAAGCAGAGCTTTCATATCTTGTAAAATCTATTAAACGAAACACAGAAAGTTTAANTAATAATACCGACCCTAACCGAAAGGAACAAATTCAGAAGAAAGCAGAGCTTTCATATCTTGTAAAATCTATTAAACGAAACACAGAAAGTTTAAAATCTAAAAAGAAATTTTGAATAAGAATTTATTTGATAATTATTATTTTTTAAAAATTAAATATGCGTTCAAATCAAATACGTACTAACTGTTTTAGTGTGTCAGATATGATTACGAAATATTAATAAATATTTTACATTGCTCTATTTATAAAGGACATTTAAAATCCTAGATTTATTTTTTAAAACAACTTCTTACATCAAACATACAGGGAGACATTATTCAATCTCAATGAATATGAGTGGGATTTTAAGTAATAAAAAAGTTTAAAATTCTTAACTTTAAATACAAATGGATAAAGTAATTCTGATTGCTTTAATATTTAAAAATAAAATTAATGCTATTTTAGCCATAATTTAAGACGAAGAGCATCAACTCCATTTAAATAGTACCGAAACAATCGTTTATCTCGAACAAAACCCTAAATTTTCATAAAGATGGAGTGCTGACTTATTTGTAATTTCCGTTTCGAGAACAATTTCATCTGCATCTTCTTCCGCCATTGCACGAATTGATTTTAGGACTAGTGTGGACCCTGAAAATATAAATTAAAGATTTTTTAAAAAATTAAATTTTTAAGCACATTAACTAATTATTCAGCAATTACCGATTTTTCGTCGTCGATAGCGTTCGTCTACAGCTAACATTGCTATATAACCCCGTTTGTTCACTTGTTTGTGCACGTCTAATTTGCAAACAATGGCACCCACCATCTCCTCCCCGTCCATTGCTAAAAAAGCAAAGTTTTGGCCAGTTGTGTATAAAATATCGATAAGTATAAATGGAATAAGGTTCTGATAAGTCCTTTTGGATAAGCCGCATTATTCCAGGCATCTGAGATTCAGATTCGTAAGAAACATAACGAATCCCATCATTCACAGATTCACTCTCTTCTGAAGACACCATCTTCTTAAACCACTTTTAAATTTAAGATTAATTATTAAAAACTTTATTTTAAAGTCTATTAATGAATTGAATGGATGTACGCAGCAGCACCACAGACACACCACAATCAAATTAAAATCAGTCTGGACTCCCAAAACACACCTGCAAATTTAATCAAAATTTCCAAAGATTGCGCGAATCTACTTCTTAATTCAGAACCTATTCTAAAATAAAGTTGAATTGAACAAAAAGGATTAAATGACTACGATCAGCTGATTTAATTAAAGAATGTTCATTAAATGACAATTATAAATGTCAAAGTATGCAGCAATAGAGAAAAGTTGCTACTTAAGAGTAACAGATGATTGATTAGGCTCTTGTTTTGAAAGGAAGTGAAAGTTCGGGCTTTGGGAGATGCATGCATTTACAGATTAAATAGAATACCGAATACCTACAAATAATATTATGATGAGATGATGAGGCAGACGGGGTAAAGTGGACCGACTCTCTGCAGCATTTTGTACGGAACATGTGATATGAAAACTTTCTTCTTCAGAGAACACAACGTGGATTTTGTCACTGTATAACCCGCAAGCTATAAACTACATAAACTGCTCATATAGATTAAATGATGATAAGTTGAAGTATTGCAGAATGATAAGAGAATTATGAAAGTTGAAGCCGTGCTGTTGCAAAAGAGTGAGAAAAGACAGGCGATACAGTTACAAGAAGGAAACCAAACCGGATGCTGTAGCAAGAAAGTTATCAAATCCATACTTTTTTCGAACACTTAAAGATATAGCTCTTCTTAAATACATACAAAGTTTTTGAACATCCATTGAGAATCTGATCTTGATCTTAATACCAGGTCTTCAACAACTTCAGTGTCTGTTTCCAGTTTCGCTGATTATCGCGTAAATCCTTTCTTCAATTTCGCTAAAAACATTCTAAAAACAAGTAAAAATGATTTTGTGAAGTGGATTGAAAATTTCCGTGGAATTATTAAAATGTGATTTACTTTCTAATGTTCCAATTTGTCAATTTAAGCTAGTTTCTAAATAGTTATCATCAGGATAAGTGGCTTTAAGAGCAGGAGTAATACAATTTTCGATCAGTCAATAGGAAATCAATAAGAAAAGTAAAAGTCATGTCATTTCCAAATAAAGCCGACAGAGAAAAAATGTTGGAACTCCAGGGATGAGCTGTGGAAGTGTTTAGATGAGAACAATGGAAAATCAGAAGTTTGTACAAAATTCAGAGAAATGTATGAAAATTCTTGTCCTTCACAATGGGTAAGCATTCATTTTAAATCCAACTCTCATTAATGTAGAATATGAATTAAGATTTATTTGCCATGATTTGGAAACTCGGATTATTACATTACACCTTTTGTAACCGTTTGTAACGATTTCTTTTTGAAAAAACTATCACGACTTTTTCCAACTCAACTCATGACAATGTCTTGTAATTCGTCTCATCTCATCATCCCTAATTTTGTGACGGATTGTAATACTAACTATGATACTTGGCCAGAAACAAGATTCATTAAAGTGGAACTAATTTTCTCATTATGTTTCTAATATCACACATCAAACTCGCAAAGTTTTATCTGTTATAATTGTAATGATTTTGATTTTGGCAACCGATTATAACGACCGTTTTTTAGAAGAGGGCATTGATAAATTGAAGAGGTGTGTTCTATATTTATATGAGCTATTTTAACATGATTTTATTTTCGAGTTTGTATTTTTAGAGGATTATAAAAAGTGTAGTTCAAAAAACGAGTTCGGAAATAAACTGTGGCCGTAGTAAAGCGTATTCTGACTTTTTCGCCAAACAATAAACAAGATTCATATAAATTTATAAATAGATCGGGCCACTTTTTTGCCACCCAAAAACGAGTTCGGAAATAAACTGTGGCCGTAGTAAAGCGTATTCTGACTTTTTCGCCAAACAATAAACAAGATTCATATAAATTTATAAATAGATCGGGCCACTTTTTGCCACCCTGCGTTTATATGTGGCTTTTATTTGCAGTAGCGCGAGTTTGTTAAGAGAATGAAACTGTAATTGAAATGCTAACAATAGTTCTTCATGAACTTGCAACAGATTTAAACTTTTACAATTTTATTTCTCTTTTTCTGCACAGGTTAAACACTTTGACCGGAAGAGAGAATACCTGAAGTTTAAGGATCGGATACAAAATGAAGGGTATGAACCAACAAATGAGCCACCTCGACCACCCAAACGTAACAATAAAAATGAATCCCAAAGTCAGAATACTTCAGACAGTCAATCAACATAGTCAATTTAGGAACTTAGTTTTCATTTTTGAAAGTATAAAAAGACGTTAGACGAGGGTTAGCTTTAGATAGACAAAAAGGGTATTTGTGAATTTGCAATTCTTCATACCGTTAGTCCAGCTAGCTAATTGTTGTAGTATGATAAAATATATCCATAACCTATAAATTTACAAAAAATCCAAACTATACTTTACTTTTACTTACCATCAGTGTGTTTTAATGAATGCTGTGGGGCAACTTGATACAAAAAAAAATTATGAGAAAAATAAAACGTTTTTCAAGTTTATAGTAGCCTATTAATACCGATTAAACATGTGCTTGTAGTTATTTTCAAAATCCCAATTAATTAGTATTCCTTTTTTGCTGCACTTCATTATTGCCGGCCGATAAACGCGTTTGTATATTTTGCACTGCGCCAAGCATTGACCATAAGTGCGCTTTTGATTTAACCTTCAATCAGTCTTTGTGTATTTAAAAGTGTGGATTTCTTGATTGATAAATGCATTTATCAGATTTTAAAACCTTGTTCAATATTTCATATTATCTAGTTAATTGACGAGTTCATAACTGCTCAAATGGTAAAATAATGTTGGAATCTTAATAGTTTAGTCTCCTAATGTATGAATATTTTCCATTCCAATCAAATCCAATTTATAACCTGAAATCCAAGATCCTTGACAGTGTTTTCATACTGTACAATATTAATATATTGCAGATTTGTATAGGTAGTAGTCTTGAAATGATGATTATCAGTTTTCAAAGTGTTTACTTTTTTAATTAAGCTTCTCAGCTTTCACCCTGAGCTAAACTTTTTCATAATTTTCTTAAGTTTCATTCATGTACAAATAGTTTGCATTTATCGAAGATGAGAGAGAATATAACCTTGTCTATTTTCATGCATCGCATAAATATAAATGCGAACATTTAAAAATTATTCATATCAATTCCACATTTTTATATTATACTCTGAAAAATTACAAACAAGAACCGAAATGCAGTATTTATGAAAGCGTTGCTAGATTATGAAGTTGCCAGGTTTGGCTATGTTCCAAAATTTAGCGTGTGTGAGCTGTCTATTAACAATATACACCTTTCTTGGCTTTCCTTATTTATGTTTGAAGACAAGCTGACAATTTTCTTCCATACTATTCCATAACTGATAAACTGAAATGATATTACCATAGAATATACATATGGGTAGATTCAGGTATAAGAGTGACGGTCAGTGAGATTGCATTGCAACATTAGTCATGCATCATGGTAAAGATTAAAAATAGTATACATATAAATATTTAGTTGCATATTTTCGAGCCGAATCCCATCCTTTTTCGAAGGCTATTTATCTCGATTTGTCATTTATTTTCCATATCCTTGGATTTTTCTGCAGAGAATTCATTTCATTTCTTTAAACTTTCATAAAATTATCATTGCATGTGATAGGTATAGAAAATTTGACAGATTTACAGTTGTTTATCTTGTATAAATTCTCCCATCATGCTTCACTATTTCAAAATGAGATGTGTTCAATACCAAACTTGAAGCCTCATAATATTAAAAGAAAACAGGATAAAAAATGTGTTTCATCTGTTTCTATTTGTGACGAACACAGAAATAAGTCCTTACTGAATTCTGGTAACACTGCCACAGCAAGAATTGCAGGCGAAGGAGAAATTGAAAAAGCAGGTGGTGGGAGGACTATAATTGCTTTCGAGGAAGCGCTTCAGCCTCGGACAGGAACTGGAATTACTTTGGAAATATTCGGAACATCGCAATCTTCAATTCCCAACAACTGCCACAATTACAACCATAGCCGTCATCATCTCATAGTACAACATGATGAAAGTGCCAGTGATTTTCAGTCAGCCAATTCCCCTTCTTATAATGCCAGTAGTACTACTATTACAAAAAGTCCTAGAATTTTTCGTAAATTTCAACCGCCCACATTTACATGATTATAGAAAAGAAAGCTACGTATTACATATAATGCAATAACAGTCTGTTGATATACCTATGCACGAAATACATGCCAGCTCGGCCCACTACCAACTACTGCTGATAATTTAATACTAAATTGATATTTTTCGCACTAAAATAAATAAACTTAAGCTAATACAATATTCAATTTAAAGCAAAATGTAGAAATTTTATTATCTGGAATATCTTTTGTATTCTTTATCTCATATCTATTGTGAGCAAAACACGTTTGGGGGATCGTATAGTCATACTACTGCTTTAATTAGGTACAATAAAATCCCGCAAATAATAAGTATGACATGATGTGTTGACGATGTTTAAAAATTTACAGATCTGTGAGTAAATAAAATAATAGATTGTTTTGCTTTCTTTTTCTTTTAAATAATTATTGTTAAATACGATTGACATCATATTAAAACGTTCGCACAAAGAAAGGAAACATTAAAACTACCTAAATTATATCGTGAAATTATTTTACATAGCTTAAGCTAGTTTTCAAGAAAAGCTACATAATCAGTAAGTTTTCCTATTTGTTCTTCGCCGGAGATAATTGGTGAGTCCTCAGGTTTAAATTCAGCAGGTTCTATCATTCCATCAGCTATTTTCCATCCTCTGCCATTCACAAGTACCTCAACTTCCTGAAGAGGAAGCCCTAGCATAGTGGAAACATCCTGCGGTCGAATGGAAGAGTATGCTGTGCCAATCAATCGAACAATCTTTTCTCGAACAGATTCTATAAAAAATACAGGATAAATAAATTATCATACCCTGTTATAATTATATCACGTTTTTAAGAAAATGCTAGTAAAATTCGCCTTTAACCTGTCAACTGATTCATAATCGGAGCAATCGTAGCACTCCATTGGAACACATTAACGGCTTGATAGAATCCAGGCATATCCTTTGCCCATAAACGCTTTCCAACATTCCAAACTGCTTCAATCTCTGCATTTTGCTTCATACTGGAAGGGACCCTCTTCCACAGGAATTTCGCGTTGCATAACTCTCCCTGGAGTAGATAATACGCAAGTAGCTCTGTATATCCTTCCACGTGGATTCCATCAGGTCCATGTTCCAATTCACGCTGTTCCAGCAAATTTATTGCCGCCTCCATATTTTCTCTTAGTAATTACTGTTTGCTACCTGTAATTGTTAAAAACCAAAAAGATTAAAAACTATTACTTCCGGAAATTTACAATGTCATCAAAAGCAACTCACTTTTGTACTGTCAAAACAGCACCTACAGCTGACTTTTGTGTAGACACAATGACTTTGACTTTTCCGAACTGAAGCACAGAAAAATGAGAAGATAGCTTGCTTGACAAGTTAATTATTATTTAATTATTGCCAATTATTTACTTTTGAATAACTTTCAATTAAAAATACTTTATTTTTTAAAAATTTTTGGTGAATTAGAAAAGCCGATAGAAAACAGCAGAACAGAAGAAAGGAAGAGATTTTATTTATTTTGACTTGCTGTTTTACCGCATATTCAATGGCAAGTTGGGGTACAATGTTTATGTTGCATAATAGTTCATGGAATGGATTTGACTATTGTGTGACGCTTGGCTCTCACATGTGCATCAAAATTAATATGTGAATGTGAAAATATATTAGCGACGCATAGATTATTCACACACATGTATAAAAACTTTTACATGATTTTTTTTATTGAAATGTTCTTGAAAGTTGAAAACGAACATGAGTAACATGAATAGCTGCAAACAAAAGAGATTTTGTGAATGTAAAAAGAAGGACATATATTTATTTAGCTGGTCTTTTATTGTTTAGTACCTGTTTGATGAACTGTAGAATAAAAACCTGTTCCTTTGAAACTTTACTAGATGAAATTTTCATTTTTTGCATTCTTTTGCAAGGCCGAATAGATACTACGTGGACGGAACAATTGATTAGGATTAGCTCATCAACAGTTTTTTTTGATAAGTTCATCCGTAATTATGTAGCTTAACGTTTGTTCTGATATCAGTTTAATACCAAATTGTATAATAAATCTCTGCCAAATTTTGGAGCTGACGAAAGCACTTTGCAAATATGAGTTAATAAAATAGGAATTTGATTATTTAATGATCATCAGAGTTTTTAGCTATAAAACCAAGGAGCCATGTGTGGCATCATGAGAACTTGACACGTCAATTAGTTAAAGGAGAATTATGTGCATATTTTTTTCAAATTGTGGTTAGCTATTTTAATGATTTACGGAATAAGTGTAGAATCACTATGCGTAATGTCTCTTTAGTTAGATTCAGAATTCAGACACTCTGCTCGTCATAAAATTGTCTTTTAACAAACGTTAAATATGCAGTGACCTTCGAATAAATTTAATGATATTGTTTGTTGGAAAGGCTTCTCCAGGAAAGATTGCAAAAGTGGAGAGGGGTGCTAGGAGTTCGAGTTTTATTAGTTTTTATTACGTTTTTAGTTTTTTATCCAAACTGTATTGCAAAGTTTTTGTAAGAAAAATGTCTAAACCAAAAAGAATTGCATTTGCAATGGCTACCCTGTTACTAATGACTTGGTGTACAAAAGGTAATTAAAGCTAATTTTTCACATAATATTCAATTCCTCTATAAACATATCTATCACGTCTTAACTCTGGTACACAAAATCATGATAATTGCACATGTTCTATCTCAATTCCCCCTAAAAATAGTTTTTGAACAAATTAATATTGATAAATAATGTGTGTTTGTTACATACAGAGTACTGGAACTCGGGTGAATCAAATAGTGTCAGTGCCCGAGTTTACAATCCAGAAAGAGGGGATCGCATTTATTCTATGGTGTATAATAATGATCGAGGAGGTATTCCACTCCCTTCTCTGAGCCCGGAAGTACAGGCACTGTTGAATGAGCGGGAGAAAATTATCAGTTCCTTAAGATTGGAGGTTAGCAAAATACTAGTACAGATCATTTTAATTATGTTTATTATTTTAATTGAATGATTTTTTAAATCTTTGTAGATAAGCCAATTAGAAAGGGAATGTCCTAGTAATAAACTCGATAAGTATTCTAATCTTCCAAAAATTTATGCTATAACACCAACCTATGCTCGTCCTGTTCAAAAAGCGGAATTGACAAGGCTTTCACACACTTTAATGTTGGTTCCAAATCTTCACTGGGTGATTGTGGAAGATTCCGAAACAAAGACTGATTTGGTAGCTAATCTACTTGCTAAAACTGGAATGCCTTTCACTCATTTAAATGCAGCTACTCCAGCTACTTGGAAGTTAAAAGCAAAAGAACCCAGATATAACAAACCCCGAGGGGTACTTCAAAGAAATACAGCCTTGGAATGGCTCCGAGAAAATGTGAAACCAGAAGAGGACGGAGTCGTTTATTTTGTAGATGACGACAATGCATATTCGCTTGAAATATTCGACGAGATGAGATACATTAAAACTGTTGGAGTGTGGCCAGTTGGACTGGTGGGTGGTTTAATGGTTGAACGGCCAAAGTTAAATGAAAATGGGAAAGTTGTAGGATGGCTTACTGTTTGGAGCCCTAAAAGACCATTTGCCATTGACATGGCTGGATTTGCTGTTAATTTGCGAGTTTTTATGAATAATCCAAATGGAAAATTTGCTTATGAAGTTGCAAAGGGATATCAAGAAAGTGAATTTTTACGACATTTTGTAACTTCTTTGGATGAAGTAGAGCCCAAAGCTGATAATTGTACCAAGGTAAGGCAATTTAATATTTACAATTTTAACTATAATTACTTGTATGCAGTTTCGGAAATAATTTTGTTATTTTTTGAACTAAAGGTGTACGTATGGCACACCAGAACAGAAAAGCCACCCCTTCGAGAAGAACTTGCACTTAAAAAAGCAGGCAAACCGCCCTCTGATTTGGGAATAGAAGTTTAAAACCCGTGGTGTTAGAGAGAAATAGTCTTGAAAAAGTCCATATCCTTCACCTTCCAGAATCAAATTCTTGTGATGAAAAAATTGAATCTCATTTGTTCTATAGAAATCTAACTTAAATTAGTTTTAAGTCTAAGTACGGTTTTAATTTTGGCGGGAAAATTAATGTTTGGTAATAATTATTCAACTCCATATCCGTTTTTATATTAGCTATAAGGGGAAAGGGACAAATAGACTATATATATTTTACATGACATTCAGTATTGCATAAATATAATCATATTTGCACTAGTCCAAACAATTCGGTGAGGAGTATTTAAAATGACGTTACAGAAGCAAAATGAGCTTGAGTTCATTTATTCATTTATACACATACACAACGGTATTGTAAAATTAATAGATTGATTCTATATACGGCAAGAAAAGAGTTTGCTCAACAACCGAAAATCAAATTATAGACATGTCAATAATCCTTCATTTTATAATTCCCTTTGTTTACAGCACCAAGTTTTAACATTATGACATACTTAATTGTTGTGAAGTTATAATTATGTTTTAGATTTTTGTTTTAGGCTGTAGGACACACCTTGAATTATTTACACAATGTAGTGCCATTGAATCGGGTTTAATATTTTGAATAAAAAAACAATTGGTGATTTTTTAAATTAGTTGTGGAAATTGGACTTACCAGGAATTTGCATTTACCGATCTGACTAAGTAATTTTAGTGGTATACCTACTTAATTAAAAAGTACCATGATTATGATTACAGTTGTTTTAACACTTTACGGTGAATTTTTTATTTACAAAAATATAGTTATTCAATAAGGTTTTATGTTATTTATTTAAATATTTTAATTTGCAAAATTATATGTATTTATTTATATATGAAGATTTGAATAAAATAATACTCAAAACTTACTTTACAAAACTAGCAATTAAAGTAGGCAATTAATA
>JAANSO010002260.1:0-14011 GCA_036507315.1 Lepidocyrtus fimetarius
TTACATATTCTGGGAGCTATAGCTAGCTGACAGACAGACAGGTTTGTTGGTTGTTTACTTGGTTGGTAATATTTATGACTCATCATAAGAATTTATTTTATTTTATTATTTCATTACATCACCTGCTTTGCTCATCATCATTTTTGTATTAAATGAAAGAGATGAATGGATAAGAAAATGATTGTTGACAGCAGACATGGAAGTGGAAAATTTAGATGTTCCACGCTGTATCTTTATGTTGCCTAAAAGGATTAACAAAGGCGAAATGAATATAGGAATAGTAAAAATGCAAATGGGTAAACATGGTTGTAAACACAGCAAACATTTTGCCTAAAGTTATGCTGAAGATTGTCCAAACTTATTGATCTTTCTCCGTTGCTTGCGTGAGGATTTGATTAGATTACAGTTTCGTGACATAATATCATTGGTTAAGCCCATACCAAGCTTTTTTTTGCAGATTTTCATTAGTATTGCAAAAATATTATTGGGCTTATTGGCCTATGCTTGAGATTGTTTTATTCACGATACATTAAATACTACCCAGATTTGTAAGAAGGTTATTGTACGAATTGTTCTCTGAGGGTTGATGAGTATTATTGGTATAATAGGATACTGTAGACCTACTGCTTTTGACCCTTATGGAAAGAAAGTAATTTTTTTATGTCATTAACATATTGATGAAAAATAGAGGTATTATAAATCCTCTTTATAATACCTCTATTGATGAAAACCTAAACCACACAAAGATTTGGATTGCAAACTTTGCTTCTCCGTTAAAATTGATATTAATTATGAAATATAGTAATACTAACAGTATTGTCCACAAGCCAGGAAAACAGCAAGGGTAAATCTTTATGGCAGTTATTAAGGAATTTACTGATTAGTACTTATTAACAACGGCTATGTCGTCTTTGTGTACGTAGCAATTAAATAAAAATCCCACACATATAAAAATTCAATATTCAAGTTTAAACAAAATGTTCTTTCAGTTCACAGTGACTTTTAACTAAAAACAAATTATTAAAGCATAAAGTTTCTTTATAGGCATAGATAAATGTTATCTATCACAAAACTTCCGCTCAATGCCAGTTGTCTCTAGATGTCTGCTAATTTACATTTTATTCGTTAATTATTGCATCCAAATAGTTTAGGATTTAGATGTGTGTTGCATGGAAGGCTGAGTCCAAAGGTTTTATCCAATAAAAGGAACATGCCCGAATGTTTTTATCAATGTTTTTTCGCAAATTGTGATTGCACAAAGAATGCTTTACATTAATTTGTTTTATTCTATCTTAATCTTCTTATCCAATAATCTGTCTTAACCTGACTTAAGCATTATCGCAAGTGCATTTTCAAATTTAAAATGGCATGCTGAATTTGCTTTCTTCTAAGTTACTCTAAAAATAAGTAATATTGCTACTATTGACTGATGTATTTGAACAACTAAAGGTGCAAATACATTCGAAGTATTTTTTTACCTAAATCTGCCAAAATTCATTATCTTTTATTAGCACAAAAACATTGCTGAAACATTGAAGCTGGACCTGCAAATCAAATATTCATGATCATGCAATATTGATAAAATATTATGCACTCATTAATTTTATAAATACTACGTCATGATTAAACTTGAGTCAATGTCAGTACTAGATTTAGTGAGGAAACTACTAGCTGTGAAACGACTGTATTTAAATAACAATGACGTAAAACTAAATTTTTCAATCGTTAATACGTGCTGAAGAATATTGAATATCAACTTTAGAATTTCATGCAAATGCAAAAAAAAAAAGAAGTGTAAAGATTAGCAGATTATACATTTTTATATTTTAATAACATGACACGAGTAGCTGATGGAATTTAACAATTCAAAGGTTGTATGGAACTTATATGGCTACTGAAATCAGGACCTTGGAGACATGAATGCTGCTATATTACTTTGCAAATCTTTAGAATCTAACAGTACATCGTTTAGTTACTTACGAGAATGTTTATTCATGATTCATGAAACAACAAAAGCGACCATATAATGCTGCTACACCATAACACCAGAAGACAATTGTTGGCATTTGCCGTGACACACTAGGAAATCGCACTGTATTTCAGACCTTGATTTCATTCATTCAAACCAAGCGCAAGCACCTAGTAAGTAGATACCGGAAGATTAAGGAAGTTGTTTTTATTTTGACTAAAGGCTTGCTGCCGGTGATCATGGGTTAACCCAGAATTATAATAAGATTGCAACTTTCTTGTATTGTTTTTTAAAGATGCAAAAAAATCTAAGCCTCTTGACATTTAATAATGGACGATGAACAATGAATCCAGTCTTATCGTTGCAGCATTATTATTGCAATCAGCATTAATTATATGCAGATAAAATCTAAAGTAGCAAAAAAATTGTTTTACAGGAATAAAACTATACTAAGAAGCATAGCAATCTCATTGATATAAATTGGATACCAAAATGGCGGATGAATTAACTTAAATTTTTAACGTCAACGCAATGTCAAGTTTTTAAAAAAAAATTGGTGATTCTTCCAAGTCGAAGCATTTCTATTTTTGTTGAAATGCTAAAAAATAACAAGGCTAACATTGAAATATTATGTGTTAAGAAAAAATAGTTTTCGCTTCGTCTTTTTATGTTACTCCATAGTGTATTACATTATAATTTTATTGGAAATCAAAAAAGGAAACGATACAAACCGCATAACATGGGTTTTAAAATCTAATAAAAAAATGCAGAAGCACTGCATTAAGAAGAATCTTCTGAAACATAAACCAGTCAGGAGGAGAGAAATACCAAAAATAGAAATGAGCACATTTTTCCTGAGTCTGCTGCTGCTGCTGCAACAATGAAGCAAAAATTGAGTTGTCGATGCTCGTTTTTATTCTAAACATGATCATAATGCAGCTCTAGCTACTACTACCACTACTACTAGCTATAATTTCAATTTGCTTCTAAGTTTTATGCATTTTTCGATAATCAAGGGATTTTTATTAACACTTGCTAGCATGTACCTACTTAGGTAAACCTATTTTGGGGATGGGTGCATTTTTGCATGATAAAAAGGATGGCACGCGAATGACCCATGAAGGGATTTAGCATGCTTCTATTATGAACTATGAGAGTAGTCTGGTAAAGGAGTTTGACATTTACCTGATTTCAAGGTTTTGTAGGAAACTATCCATAGATATATTGTTGAGGAGAACAAAGTCCCCCACTCCAACATTATCGTGCAGGGCCATATTTAACGACTTTTTAAACTTATTCTTTTTAAAAAATAAACGTTCACTTTTTAAATGGTAAATACCATTGAATTACGCACAGAGAATTTTATCCCATTCATTCACTCTCTCGTCTGAGAGATACGAAGAAATTGGGACACTTCACTATTCAAGAGTACTTCACGGACAAAAACTGAATTACACAATACTGCTTGTAGTTAGCCTATGCAAAATTCTTTTATTATTTCGACTACAATTCAAACAAAAATCAGTTCATGAACAAAAAGAAGTGTCATTATTATCACTCGTTGAATTCGCCGATTAGATAACTCAATAAAATTAACTCAAATATGTAAATTGTATAAAGACTCAGTTGTAATTATGTAAAGATAAAGAATTAATACTGCTTTTAAATTTATCACGGTTGAACATTTAAAATGAAATGTTGCAATTTGTTTTATTGTATTTCATAACGATGAAAAATCCAACCGCTCAGTTCATGTATTCTTATGAAACTGTCAGCCCTTCGCCATAAGCTGTTTTCCCGTCATAGTCTCATAAAAGTGTAAACTGACAAAGATAATTTTCATGATGATATGCTATGACGGTATGCAACAAGAAAAGATGGACATTTGTGAGCTGTGTGAGCTCAGCCAACCAATGACTGAGAACTCTGACTATGAAATACTTTATTTTCATGGATATCGTCAGAGAGAAGCTCGTTAATGCAGTGCAAAAGCTGTTTGTACGAGTGAGTAAATAATAGGTAAAGTAAAAAGCAAGGAGGAATAAGGAAACAGTGGTGGTGGTGGTGATTGTTGACGTGTGGTGGGTTACGTTATACCATATAAATATCCTTTGTTATTAGATTACATTGGAAATGTCTGTTGCGTATACATTATAGTAAAGAGATTAGAATGCCATATAACTATCTTCAGTGGATGTACATTACTGTCTATGCCGCATTTTGGGGTCCGTTTGTTGACTCTTGTTGAATGTTGTAATAACCGAAGATGATTAAAAGGATGGGGGATAGGTCTGTGCATTGCATACATATCCTAACAACAATACATTTACCTGTAATTATTCTTTTACCTTTATAAAGAAACATTTTTGTCGTACACATGGAGCATCTTCTCTCTTGCAAAAACGTTGTACCGACTTTCAAAGCTAGTCAGCTTGACCATTTTCAAAATATTTTTTTCATAATTCAAAAATTCATAATATGCGGCTCCAATGGATTATCATACCATTTGCACCTGCTTGCTCTTTATTACTAGCTCCTCGAGCTAGTCTTGAAGAGGGTACGTTGTATGGTCTGTTTGTCCGTCTGTATTCACGGTAGGTTAATAAAGTTTTTATCAAATTTCAATCGTAATTATATAGTTTTTAACAATATTGAGGTCAAGGTCAAATTACAAATCATTTGAACGGAAATAACCTACAGAATAACTATATTATCTTTGAAAAGTTTCAAGTAGTTATGCTTTCCGTAACTGACCAAAGCAAATGAATGCACGACTGTTATCTCTGGTTTACTGTTTTTGTACACAGGCTGACAATGTTTGAATAAATTGGTACACTTCTAAAATGCATATCAATGCACAATGAAAAGACAATTACATACTTGCAAAAATAGAAAACTTTAAAAACCTAATAAGTTCTTCGAGCTAGTAACTAAGCAGGCTTACTATCTTTTATTTTTATGCTTTCATCTCGACTGATACGACAAACACAATTCATGGGTTCGCTTCAAAATAGATATCTAATCCATTCACGATTTCATGCTTTAAAATGATAATTACCTTCAAGGCATTTTTGTTGCATACATTTTTGGTAATTTTCTGTATTACAGTTATTTAAATGGATTATATTATGATGTAATTGACTCTCATATTCCTTTCCGTGTAAATGTTGCTAAAAGTCATATCTTTTTAAATTTCGCCGATTTATATTCTACAATTACTTTTCGTAGTAACTGAAATAAAGATCTACGCTGCGCTGTTTGTAATTTTAGTACTTGCTATATGTATACTTGATTTCATGGATTAATTAAACAAAATTTTATTAAAAATGTATGTACCTACCAGGTACCATTGAATCAAAAAACAGTTCAAATAACATCAACTGCTTTTGTACTTACTAAATTGTTTGCTAGTTTGACAGGAGAGTGACAATGGTGATGGTTTGCAAGGGCAGTTCACACAAATGGTGGAAATGCCTAAATGTAAAATAATGCTTTAACTTAATCATGTGAAATAATTTGAACAAGTGTTCGTTCAGCACAATTCATTATTTATAGATTTTCAATTTGACTGCATTCATTCAAAGCGTTCAAAGTTGCATCTTTCAAGGCTTAATGTTGCAAGCAAGTATCTGTATCTGAAAATAAGCGGTAATGTTCAAGATCAATCATTATAAACAATTTGTTCATTAATGATGTAGCTGATAATTATCTAATACTTTAGTTTGTGATGGATTAAAAACCTTGTAACACAGGGAATGGTATGTTAAATTTTCCACACGGTTTTAACATTTTTTATTAATATATTGTGATTAATTGGAATCTTGAAAAATAAAGATAAATGAGATTACGGAAATAATATGCAATATTTAAATTTTGTCAGTATTAGAACGTGTAACTTTTGGTACGATTAAATTTTAACTGCTATAGGGCTTGAGATATGACTGCTTTTGGTGATTTTGCGATTAATTATTTAGAAGAAACAGTTTGTAAATGTCCAAGTCAGCAATCGATACAGTTGCACCTTCACAAAAGTTTATTGGCTGCCTTTGAAAGATGGGGGTAAATTAATATTATTATTATTATTATTATTATTATTNGAATGAATGATTGCATTGATAAATTGATATTTTCAGATTTGATTGTTGCCTGTACTAATTCCCAAAAGTGTTTTCTGGCATAGTACTTTCTTACCAATAAATACGAATTTGCTATTCTGTGAGTTTGTTTTCAAAGTTTTAATCATTTATTTATGAAATGGAAACAAGCGCGTCTGCAAAACGTTATAAAATGCACTCTATCAACAGCAAGAATAATTTAAAAGAAGCGATGGTAATAAAAGGAATCGTTTAACGTAAAATTCATATTGTTTGCCAGATGGCTGTTTGCTCACCAGTTTTTGCTAAATAGTAATCGTAAGTAAGCACATTTTATTTCATATTTAAGTTTTGTAGTCCACAATTTGCAAACATGTTAATGCTAAAAATGCAATAACAAACACATTATCAGCATTTTACTGCCAGAGAAGAATTGCGTTCAGATAAATAGGAAAACATTCAATTTTAATGTACCAAAGTGTTTGAGTCTTGAGCATCATGCCTAGTGTTTGGGTATTTCATTCATTCTATTTTCCAAGGACTCAAAATAATCTGTTCATATTGTATGATCATATATGTTCAGCATCGATTTGAACATGCTAAAGAGTTAACGCTCAACAGTCAGGCTATTCATTTTACAACATATATTATGGCAATGTGCTATTTACGTAATCTCTTACATTCGCAAGCTAATGTTTAAGCTTAGCAGTTGAGATAAGAGCAACTACACAGCAAGATATTTGATCTACTATTTTGCAGCTGGTTTTCATCAACGAAACTTCAATGACTGACGGAGAGAAAGAATAAAAAACACAGCACTATAAGAAAACCCTTACATATTCCCTTATACGCCTTTGATCATAGATCTATCTTACAGGAAAGGTGTGTTGTAGACAATCATTTAACTAAAAGGATACACTTTCTCGCTATGCTACAGCATTTTGTACAGGAAGAAGGACGACAGCAGCAGATGTGTTATACAAGATAAAAAGAAAAATACAGCAAGACATAAATTTTTGAATAAGCTAAACAAGGATTTTCTTAAGATTCATAAACAAAGGGTTACGCTAAAGTAAGGGAAGTCATGAAGAAACCTACGCACGCTATTTGGAGGAAAGAGGTGAAGTATTCGTTAAGATTTTGTGCAAAGTAGTTCTACCTTTGGCTTTCTGTCTGTTGAGCACCTTCTGCCAAGCAGATGTTGGATAACTGTTGTGCTAGGCAAAGGTGTTGTTTTCCTTTATACATCATGTCTTATGTCGCGTCTTAGTTTTCTGTGTAAAAAGATTTTTGTTTTGTTTGTTGGTCGTTGTTCGCTATAATAAGTGCATCTGCAGCATCAAGAAAATGTAGGAAGAATCAAAGTAGTATCAAGAATTTATTTTATTCTTTCTTCGTGGTCTGTTTCATTCTTGATGGATATTTCTAACGCAGGGCTTTGGATGTACTTATAATAGTAATTAAGCATTTAAAAGAACCGAAGCGTTTGGTCTGATTTCGATTTTCTTACAGTAGCACAAAAAAGAATATTGAAAGAAATATAATATTTATTACTTATATGAGCAACGGAATGTAAGGACCGTTTTGATTCGTTGTTCTTCCTACACTACATCCCGAGTCTCGACGCAAAATACATCCGTGATTTTTATACAAAATCTTTAATCAACTTGTTGCCCGTTATAGTTGATAACTTTCTCTGAGAAGTATAGCTTTAAAAACAACATTGTGATTTGATATGAAAACAAAATGATATGCAAATAACTGCGTTATTTCTGTGAAGTGTTATTGTAAGAAAAAGTCAATATCTTAATGAATGTGTCTATGAGTTAGTTAAAATAAATGCAACCATTGGCTAAATAATTGTCGTAATTCAAGTGTACATTTTGGATAAGGTTACCCAAAGTTGCTGATTCAAATTCGAAGGTGAGTAAAAAATAAAAAATAAATATTATGTGAAAAGAAATTTGGGCAATTATTAGCAAAGACGATGACTTGTATGACTGAATTTGAACTATAATTCATAGTCAATATTTACAAGTATTACACGAGAAAGTCAATCAACACAAAAAGATAAAACTGTTTGGGAAATGAAATGGTTATGGCTATTGTAATTCGTCGAACTTGGAATTAGCATCTTTCTAGAGTTTTAAGGTCAATGCTATTTGTTAGTTATTATGACGTGAGTGAAATTCATTTGATCAACGCTATTTTTTAACCATTTTCAGAAGAAGAACGACGAATTTTCAAGTTCGTTAAAACATTTGTTTGTACTGATCATTACGAGAACGGGAGGATACAAATTTGGCATTATCCTTGTTCATCACTTCCCAAGTCGCAGGCTATTTTGTTTTTGAATGCTAATTGTGTGTTCAATGCCATTGCCATGCTGCTTATTTGCTAAATGATTTTTAAATTATATTTTAAGTTTCATTTTTATAAAAATACGCCTACCGCACAGACATATTTTCATTTAGGAAAATTAGCGTATTGATTTAGCAGCACCGCATCAAAGTAGTAAGAAATTAATTGACTGGTGGTATGATGCTAGACTAGGGTTAAATAACGCTGGAATAAAATGTTCTAATGCATCTGGATCTAGCAGATCTCGTTGCTGACAATGACTGTTCAGGGTTTTTTCCTGACTAATTTACTGAAAGGTTGGTATATATTAAGTTGTCCAGTTTTACGCTTGGGTGCTAACTAGCAATAAAATGTTCCAAATAGTTGTGTAATAATGTGGGTTCTCCTTATTCTTTATCATTTAAAATGTATTTGTCATTCAACATTATTTCAATAGAACTAACAATTTCCAAATTGAACCGGAAACATAATAAGCACTAATTCATAGAAATTATAGCAGCAATCAAAAGTCCAAAATCTAACGAAAACAAAAAAGCGCCTTATTATTTTTTCATAAGTTGAAGTTGAATTGACAAAGACAACAGCATGTGGTGATCTGGTTGCATAAATTTACTTAATTTAACACGTAACTTGTTAACTTGTTATCATCATTGCCTTTTAATAAGATCAGAACAAGTTAATAAGTATCATGGCTTGATTAATTTTTGACATACTATTCGTGCCAAATATTAAACTTTTTGGCGCAAGCAATGAGAAACTTGCCCTGGACATAAATTAACCAAAAATGTTAGATAAAATTATTTTGATGTAAAAAATGATCCATCAAACTTTGCTAATAAAAGATTGCATGGAATTTTGTTAATTGATTCATAGATCACATTATGAGAATAACAAATTTAAAAGACGTGTGGAAATTAATTATGTAACCAGAAATAATAAGAATTGGCATTTTTCAAGTTTTACAAGGGCTTCTAGAAATGTTTTTTGTAATAGCCTTAGTTTTTGCTTACTTTATCTGATCATCATATAGATGCACTTTCCTCAGTCATGGAAGTAAAATTATTGGAGAATGCATTTGCCTGTTATAAAGTATAGCCTGTCTGAATATCTTTCATTTTGAGGCGCTCTCGTAATAATACTTCCATCTCACTAATTACACTGTTATTCGATTACTAATTACATATAAGCTAATTGAGTTGTCGATTCGTTAAAACAAGCGCATACTGTTGTGTCTGCGCGATTATATAAGTTGAAGTTTGTTCAAATTGTTTCGACACAGATTTTAGCCTATAGTGTCTGATTACTATTCTTCTTAATATGATTTTGTTTTGTACCTATTCAAATTAATACAGGGAAATGAAATGACTTTTTAAAATGTTATCAGTATCAGTTTTGGCATTGTAAATAGGCTACGTTGTTAATGTCTCCATACAATTCTCGTTTTTGAATTTTAGCCATGTCCTCTGACTACAAGTCTGCTTGCTGAATGCTGACTTTCACTTGGATAATAAACTAACACGAGAAAGTTGTATAACTAGTCGGGAGAGACCGGACTGAATGAAGGACATCGGAAGAATTATTATTTGAAGTTTTCAAAGAGTGTCACATCTACTACGTCACCATGTCAGACGAAGAGGGTGGAGAATGGCTAATACAGATACTTAAGGATACTCAATTAGAACATTTTTATGTTCGTATTCGGGATGAGCTTCAGGATATTTTTAATATATAGATTAACTGAGATTTAAATATGCAACTTTACCTTCGTACATAGACGAATTTATTGAAAATGCAGGTTACTCGATTGTCACATTTTGATTATGTGACCATTGACGACTTGGAAAAAATTGGAATGGGAAAACCTGGAGCCAGAAGACTGCTAGAATCTATAAAAAAGCGCAGAACAAAACTTAAAAGCAAAAATTTGGTCAATAAAATCTTGCCAGCTTCCATCAGTCAGTCTAAATTACCAAAGGCGACAACGTCTTCAAGTACGGCATCGAAAAAGAATGGTCACTCCTTGGAATTCCAACCTGGAGGCGTGCTGACCTGCCTCATTCAAGAAAAAGTATGGAAACCTTGTTTCGTTGTCAATCCATTTATATTTTGAAATAGCAACCTCCTGTACGAAGAATCCAGTATACCCATGTACTGTGTTCTCGTCTAACAATGTTTCTTCACTAATATTTTACAGGAGTTGGAGCTTGGCCGAAAACTTGGTGATGGTTCCTTTGGAGTAGTACTGCAAGGTACTTGGAAAACGCCGGTTGGTCGCACAATCCCTGTAGCTGTGAAGGTTTTAAAACAAGACGCACTCCATCTTCCAGGTGTATTACAAGACTTTGTTAAGGAAGTTCAGTCGATGCATCAACTTGATCATCCAAATATTATTCGGTAAAATAAGAATAAGATTGAATCATCTCTACCCTGTGGAATAGCAAGATTCTGGTAGAAATCTTATCTGGAGTTTTAAATATAACTTGCAGGTTGCACGGCGTTGTTCTCAACAATCCATTAATGATGGTTACGGAGCTTGCCGAGCATGGTAGTTTATTAGATTATTTACGAAAGCAATGTACTCATATTTCTCTATTAGGTAAGTACTAGCAAATAAATCTAGCTTTCTCTTTATTGCTTTTCCACATAACCAACCCAATTTGATTAATTTTTTATTTGTAGATATGTGGCGATGGGCAATCCAAATTTCGTCAGGAATGGCCTATCTAGAATCTCAAAGATGTATTCATAGAGATCTGGCTTGTAGAAACGTTTTACTTTCATCATTAACCGAAGTGAAAATAGGGGATTTTGGTCTCATGAGGATTTTGCCGGAACAACATGACTGTAATATTTGCAAATAAATACAAAAATATAATAGAATTGATGAATATGCTTCATTAATAAGCTAAACTATTTTACTTAGGTTATGTTATGACTGAACGCCAGAAAGTGCCCTTTCCGTGGTGCTCGCCAGAAAATCTCAAAAATCGTCAATTTTCTCATGCATCAGGTAATTTTTATTAGTCTATCACTATTAGTATTTGAAATATCACAGGCTCTGCAAANGTGCTCGCCAGAAAATCTCAAAAATCGTCAATTTTCTCATGCATCAGGTAATTTTTATTAGTCTATCACTATTAGTATTTGAAATATCACAGGCTCTGCAAAAGTCAACATGTTATTTGTTATGTTTATTCGTCAGATACTTGGATGTTTGCTGTTACTTTGTGGGAAATCTTTACGTTTGGAGAAGAACCTTGGATTGATCTCAATGGGGCACAAATTTTGCACAAGATTGATAAGGAAGGAGAGAGACTCCATCAACCAGATGCTTGTCCGTCATCACTTTATCAAATTATGCTGCAGGTATTCAGTGTCTAACTGTAAAACATTGATTTGATTTGTTTGCATAATGATTTATTGTACTTTATAAAGTGTATCTTTTGGGTTATATTAAGTGTTGGGCTAAAGAACCGGCAGAAAGGCCAACTTTTCAAGCGTTACGTGCCTACTTATCAGAAAACTTTCCGAATGTAATGGAAGCGAGTCAATCATTCCATGAAGAAGGGGAGCAAGGAAAGCTCACGCTTGATGCAGGGGACAAAGTGGTGGTGATTGAAGGAAAGTCTGAACATTATTATTGGAAAGGGCAAAAATCAACGAACTTTCCAAGTAGGAATTTTTCCGCGATGCATTGTTAGTCCTTTGAGAAAGCGACAGTCAGACGATATAAGCAAGCCTCTTAGAAATTCATTCATTCACACAGGACATGGGAGCATACATGAAAAGAGTTGGGGAAGTCCAAGCCACATAGACGAAGTGTATTTAAAAAACCCAATGGAACCACCAGATCTGTCTGGAATAGCAGAAGCTAGTGATGATAGTGCCCTTCACCTCCGTGATCGCTCTAAAAGTATGAATTTCACTATGAACGATTACCTATGTCCTAATAATTTTTCAACTTTACCGTAATTTCTTGTGTCAAAATGACATTTTGTAGGAAATCCATTGACAAGCAGTATTCCTCCTATAAGGTCATTGCAAAAATCTCAGCAAGTTCATCAGCAATTCAGTTACTCCAAGTTTAGGAACGAAGTGTTTAACAGAGGAAACTAGAAAATCCAAGCCTAAGAGTAATATTCAAGGACACGGACAAGCAGAAGGTGTGCTGATAGATTTTTCTGAAGACTTGGGATCTACATCGGCAGCTCAGGATGGCGTAGAAGCAACGGTTCAATATGGAAATATACCACAACCAATGGCTGGAACATCTAAAGGAAACTCTATATCCAAAGGTAATTGTTTTTGATGTACTCATGATGATGTACCTAACAATTATGCAAAGCGTAGCTTTCTGATTTATTTAAAAATTCACATTTATAGATGGTCCTCCCCCTAGACCTCCACCAGTTAACTTGCTTGTTAATTTGCATTCCAATACCAATGAAAATATGCAACAATTGTATTCAAATATTAACGCGACAAAGGAATTGGCACAAGTAAACATGTGTGGTGAAGAGTATCCTCTTAGTGACACACAGTCGGCGGCTTATGGATTTGCACCGTCTGTAGCTGATTCTGCTGATTGGTCACAATATTCCGAGACTGATTCTGTGTACAATGGGCGCCCCTCTCCAGACCCATTTGATACTTCTAATATTGTAACTGCGGAACCGACGGTTTCCGTCCCGACCTCAAGATATTATTCAACAGTTCCCCAGCCTTCACACCATCCATCAGCAACCTTTACGACAGAAACAGAGGAGCTGCAGATAAAACCAGCCGTATCTGAGAGCATAATCCAAGAATTTGATACATTAAATACAACCAATTCATCAACCAATTCTACAGTGAACATGACAAGTCCTGCACCGCAAAAGTCATTCAAGCCTCCCATCGAGCTCTTGAAAAAGAGAGATGAGGCATTTTCGTGGTTAGGGTAAGGAAGTTTGCTCAATTCCTTTTCTTTGTCAGTCATTGTAAACTAAGTTAGATTCGTAAATATGTTTTTTTTAAATTAGGGATACGCTCGGGGAACTTCAAATTGGATCCTCTACAAAGACAGAAAATGAAATTCATCCAGTTCTGCAGAAACCTACGTTAAATAATATGGCAAGCAAATCTGCAGCTTGTTTAAATACTTTAGACAGTGGAGATGAAGTGTGGAATAATTTTGGAGATGATACCCACAACAACAGTCACAATAATATACAGAAACCTCCTGAATTTATTCAAAATCTTCAAAAAGGTCCTGCTCTCCCCCGAACAAGTCCATACAGTATACCGCCACCTCCAAGCTTTTCCAGAAGCCACTCGGTCAATTCTGTGAGTATATCAAACGGACGAGTGGCACCACCCCCGTATAGACAACCACCAACAAATTCTGAGCGTGTAAATTACGGGCATTTGCCAGTAAACTATGCAAATCCATCCGCCTCTCCACCGTCAACACAAAACCCAGTTAGGCTTTTGACTGCTGCTGTTCCTAGTGCTTCAGGGGCAGAGATTCTGCGCGCAATACAAACCTGTCATGATGTATCCCAGGCAGAAAGAGCTTTAAAAATCGAGCAGCTTTTGAAGTATGACA
>JAANSO010002261.1:2430-14010 GCA_036507315.1 Lepidocyrtus fimetarius
GACTCATTGTTGATTGTTCATTGTAATTAGTGATCATATAAGCGCACACAAAAGTAATTAGTTCATTCATGATTCATTTTCCTCCTTTCACAGTTCATTGTGCCGATATCACGCTCTCTTCGATACCGTCACAACCTCAAAGCAGGGTTTTATAATAAACTGATCAAAAATGCAAATTCTTCTTCCTTCTTTTAATATTCACTGAGCCATGGCCCTGTAGCTTCCTCCTCTTTCCTCCTACTCATCTCTGAGATTTAAAACAATGAAAGAGAATTTATCTATTTCATTCACACATTTTTTGCAGTGTCAAACACGTGTCGAATGATTCTTTTTTATTCACCAGTCATCAATAAGAGTTCAAAGCCTTATCGAAGATTTTGATTGCTTCAATAAAACATCTTTTGCAACGTGCAAAAACCAATTCGTAGAAATGTCGGATTAGATTTTGAAAACGGAATTTAAAACAATGCAATTGATTGATGAAGTTGTATTTGATTGCTAACGTCAAATAACACCGGTTTAGTTAAATTGGAGCTATTCAATGGGCTGGTCTTTTGTTTAAACTTGTACTTTCCTGGAATTGCAATCTTTTTGAAGGATCAGAAATCTAAAAAGGCATTCTCATGTCTTCAGCTACCTCTATCTAATCGCCTAAACGTTTCTCTATTTCAATTGTCAACAATGCATGGTTTTTCATTATTAATGAGTTTATTAAGTTCGTTCATTCTGTATAGCTTTCTGAGAATAAATTGTCTGTTGAGGAAATGAAACCTTCTTTAATCCGTGGGCGTTTTCCCAGCATAAATTTTCTTCGTTCATGCATAAACTTTGTATTTCTTACGCGTGCGTACCTACAAATCATTCCAGTTCACTGGCTCCTTTTTGTATTTTATCTTTGAAATGCGGGATGCTGAAGGATTTTAATTCGCGTGATGAAAAATTGAGAAAATTATTTAAAAATTATGTTTACAAGCAGACTTTAGACAAGGTTTCATTGCATTTCTCTTTAAATTTTACGGAGAGAGTGAAGACAGTTGGGAAAGTTATGAGTCATAAATTTGACCTTGAATTTTAAAAAGAGGATTTGTTGATAGGGTTGATAGCCATAAATTCATTCATGTTATGTACGAGAATTAGGAAGGTAGTTCCATTTCACTGTAAGAAAGAAATGATTTTTGATGATGATCTTATTAAATAAAAATTCCTCGGATGATGCAATAATGAAAACGGAACTAGTTTAGGTAAAAAAATCTTCAATGTTGCACACAAAAAGACAACCCTTCAGGGCTCATTTAATGAAACCACAGCCAGTAAAAAACGGAGTTTACTGTTGATACCTTTCCTTCGTTTTCTACAAACTGACTACAAACAGGTCATTAATTCAGTTTCCTTCTCCGTTTTTATAAACTGCTG
Organism: Lepidocyrtus fimetarius; assembly: GCA_036507315.1. Classification (NCBI taxonomy): domain Eukaryota; kingdom Metazoa; phylum Arthropoda; class Collembola; order Entomobryomorpha; family Entomobryidae; genus Lepidocyrtus; species Lepidocyrtus fimetarius. The sequence continues at coordinate 3,844 of JAANSO010002261.1, forward strand.
GAAGGAAGAATAAAGTAGATGAGCATTACCATTTTTATCCTCCTTATTTTCTTTCTACTTTTTGTGGTTAATCAGTTTTTCAAAGAATGGGGGCCTGCTGGTGATAATGATGAAAACGATTATCATTTTTTTCAAAAGTTATGAGGAATTTACTGGAGTCAGCTTATCTCTGTAGATGACGGCATGGCATGACTTAAAGGCAGCCCCTTGCATGTACTTTGAATAAGTACCTCTGAAAGTTGCTGTTTGCAGGTACGCAGGACGCAGACAGATTATGATTTAGTGAAGATTTCATTCTCACTTTGGTTTTACCAAAATGTTAACAAGTTGTAATCTTACTTGCTCGAGTCTCCTTTGCTCCTGTCGTTGCTGTCATGTATTTTTTACTCTGATATGTTTTTTTTGGCTACGTGTGCGTTGCTTGCTTGTCGAGCCATTATGAATTTTTAAAAGAAAGAGAAAATTGAACAACATCAGATCCATCTCCTCTCACCATCATTAGATAATGTAAAACAATGGTATCGTTCTCTATTCGTGTGCATGTCATCATGATAAACTATGAAAAAGTCCGCTTGGCCTGTACTTCTCTCTCGTGTATGATGTACACGTTCAGGTCAATAGGTCGGATTTATTACAAAAGCATAAAAATATGTTTTAAATGGACAATCTAGTCTTCGATGGACTTTGCAGGTTTAAAGATTATGAAGGAGTAGATTTTTGAAAACTATTTTCTTCTAAATTTATTATCCAAGAACTTTTGGTTGATCTCGAAAGCATATTTTTACTGTTGAACAATTTAAATTGCTGCATAAAAGTGGGGGTTTCCAGTTAGCACCCTTTGGCTATTGCTGCAGATGTTTTGGTAAAATTAAGCATGAAATTTAAATTCTTTTTTAAATTATTACAGGGTGAAGACAACGTGGATTATTTTCTCGGACTCACTCCGGCTGGAATCATTGTTCTACGTAATAAAACCAAAGTGGGGAATTATTTTTGGCCGAGGATCAGCAAATTGACGCACAAAGCGAAATATTTTATGATTCGTGTAAAGAATAAAACGGTAAGTTTGAAACAATTGTTCAATCATACAATTCATTGGGTTTTTATTCTCCATTCAATCTTCCATAATCGCGTTATTGTTATTTGCTACCAAAAAAGAAAATCTTGTCTTGTTAAGCAAGAGTTAGATTTCCTCAAACATTTGTAAATAAAGTTATGTTAAAAACGTTGACAGTGACATCAGCAATGTTTTTACAAGGCCCCAGGTGGTCTTACTGGCAAAATGGGTTGTTAAAATGTTAAATACAATGCTGATAATCATCAACATAAAGATAAATAGATAAGGTTAACAATTTTGTTGCGGCCACTCTCGCAACAGCGTAATGTACATTTAAAGTGTGTACGCTTATGTGGAGGTGGAACTCACGCAGGGATTTTAATGTTTAGCATGGCATTATCCATGTTCTTTGAAAATTTTGTCGTTCAAGCAAAAAAAGAAATTCATTGTTGAATGGGAAATAGTGGAGTCGATGACATGTGCATTCAAAACTAGCTTGATGACAAGACATTTTTTAAAGGTTATGACAAGAAACAAGGCAAACTTTTGACATTTGAAACTTTTTACAGAAAAAGAAACCTCACTCTTTTTTATAAATTAAAAAATTCTTAACCTGAATATCTACACAAATTGAACAGGAACAACATTTTTAATTAGAAATTTATAGTGAAATGCAATTAAGGCCAGGTTCATCTTCTTCCTTTCTTTATGCATATGAATGACAAGCTAATATGATTCTGATGAATAATGCAATGAACAGTCTTAATTACTGACACAAGTTTGACCGAATAAATTGTAAGAAAGAAAAGTATGAAAAAGGTTGTGGGAGGAAATGAAAGGAAGTTTACCTTCCCTCCTACCCAACTTGAACATAATCAACTTACACAAACCTGCTTATGAAAGCAAAACACGCTCTAAATCCATAAAGTCTATGTGTCCGTTAAATAATGCGGCATTGTCTTAAATCTCGTAATTAATTATTATGATTGCCTTTTGTTATTAAATTTAATTTTTTGTTCTATTAAACAACTTGCTAGAATGAGGAGCAAACGTATGGATTTGAAACACCGTCGAAAGCTGCTTGCAAACATTTATGGCGTTGTTCCGTGGAGCATCATGCCTTCTTCCGGTTGGTTCAGGTTGCCCCGTCTTCTACCACAACTGCGAACAGTGCCAAAATGAACTCACTTAATGCCCGCTTCCGGGATAGTGGACGGAGTGAAACATCAGTGAGGAGGAGAGCTCAACCTCAATTTGTGCGAACACCTAGTCGGCGCTATACAAGGCGCGTTGTGGAAGGAGCTCAAGATTGTAAGAGAATGCGAATAATAAATCAAGACTTGTTTTATCATAAAAATCTTAATTGAGTTATTAATTGTTACAGCGCCGGAAGTTCATGAAGGTTCTAATGATACAAGTCAAGGTGTGACTAAAACCGTGTCAGTGCCCCAATCTGTGGTTACCAACTCGTAAGACAATTGATACAATGAATTTCTACATTTATTAATGAGACATTCAGAACTTTAATGAATTTATTAAATTAGGTCAACAATGTATCGAACCAACTCAATGGCACAAATGACACGATGTGATTCTCCCCGAAGCATTAGAAGCGCACCATGGCCCGTACCAAATTCAAGTGGAAGTACGAAAAAACACTCTTCATATTCTGTACCTAGCCCAAGGTCTGTAAGGTCTGCAGGGGTTGGGGGTAACTCCACAAGAGAGAGGGACTGGAGCAGAGAACATAAAGACAGGAAACGCTCTGCTAGTGCTGAGAGCAACAGCTCAATTGATTCACGGTCGCATCGACGACACAGGCATAGCAGAAGTAGAAAATGTTCAGATGAGGAAAGCGAAGTGTCCAGATCTTCAGGAAGATCGCATCACAGCAAACGCAGACATAAAAATAGCTCACGAAGATGTGAATCCGGTTCAGAATCTGAAAACTGTCATCATCATAGACACCGACACAGGCATAAGCATAGGCATAGCAGTAGTAGCCGGTATGAAATGGTTGATTCTGAAGTTCAATGGCGTGAGGCTCAAAGGAAACAACAACAAGCCAGTCAATCATCAACTGGTGGAGTACAACAGGCTTCCGTTATCTCCGCGACACAAGTTCAACATTCCAGTATCAGTTCCGCAACAACTACACCTTTGGGTAATGCGGCAAGTAACAACGGAAATATTGCTGTTGCTAGTTCCAGTACGGTTCAGACACTGAGAAAATCCGGTTACATGAACAGTGGACTTGAGACTGAGTCAGAGGCTTCCTTTGCTAATAAAAGAAAACACAAGCGAGGAACCGGGCAAAGATCCAAGTCTCCCAAAGAGAGGATTTCAGATGAAGTGAAGAAGCATATAGACTTCCATTTGATTGACACTGAAGGCATGTCAGAGGAACAGTTGAGGGAAATACCATACAAGAAAGTTGAATCTAACACTTCTACCCTTGCCAAGAATTCTAAAGTTCGTTATAATAACAGTATTAAAAGTAACAGGTCGTCGGGGACGGGAACTCTAAGACCAGGCTCTTCTCAGTAAGCCAATAAGCCAATATACTTAAGGTTGTTGTAGTGTTTTGTGAATTTTGCGCAATACTTGATTTGCTTTTTGTAGAACCATTGTGCCTGATTTGAAATCGGAGCTACCTAGCTCAGGCGACAGTCCTCCTCCACCTTATTCTCCACCAACGAATGGAACTTTACCAGGGCATCACAGCCATTCTTCCTCCCAAAAGGTCGCGTCACTAGGTCAAGACTCAGTGACCCAGATTTCTTCTGGAGGAACTACGAATCATTCAAATACAAATGATTCTTTACATACGAGGTATGCATATTTCAATCAGTTTTTGCTTTCATAAAATCATTACATTTTCAATTAAGAATTTTTATTGCTAACAGCTTTACAAACGGCAGGCAACATGTGCCTTCCCACTCATTTGTTGTACCACCACCCCCAAGTCGTGTCGTTGCACCGAACATAAATAAATGTGGCTTGCCTGGTTTCGACAATTACAATGGCTCCTCAAACAGTTATTCCCACTCTAGTTTTAATCATCATAATGGCAATCACGCCGCAAGTGGATCAACTAGTACTGGGTATGGATCCCACCCATCTCCCTCTGAATCCCCGGACAGCCAGAAGGTTGATTCTCATCATGAAAACAGCGACTCAGGCCTTGGCACAGATCATCATGAATACTATCGGTACGTTATGCACTTTTTCAGCTTGAATTTGCACGCAAAACTATTTAGTTAGAGCACTGCACATTCCAAACTGTTCTTTCGTTTTAAATAATAACAGTGGTGAAAACTTCAGCAGTCTTAGTTACACCTTACCAAGAAGCCAATCCAAGGGGATGCTGATTTCAACTTCCACCGCCAATTCTAATACCTTGGGTGGTCACGGGAATTCCAACCATACATATAGTAATGTTGGAACAGGAAATGGATCCATTTCCAATACCGGTTCGTTAACCAAATATCATTATGGAGCTACGCCGTCTACAACGTCATCCGCTGATGATCATCTTCCTAAAACTCATCATCAGAACTGGGTAAAGATTAAAATACCGTATTCCTACGCTGATCATGCAATGAATCAGTTTTAGTCGCACAGTTAATAAAAACTAATTACGTAAAAATCATAATTGCACATCTAACAGCATGAAAAAGTAAATTAATTTTCTAAATTTGGTATTTAAAAATGTAAAATAATTGCATAATTCTTCTAACTCAATTTGCTTGAAATCTTTATTTTATCCTTATCTCTGCATCTTCATTTCTGCTTTTTATGTAAATATAGAACTTTCCCCATGTTTCTTGATAAATTTCCTTTCTATCTCAATTCTTATTTTCTCATCTTGCCCCACTCCAAATCACCATCAATCAGCTAACTAAAATTAATTGTATTAAGGACTAAAGACTAACAATAGCTCCAATAAAAGAATGTCTTTTGACAAGATTTAGTAAATTTCGTAGATCCGAAGTTGTTGCTTCCTTGTCTTATGTATAGTATAGTAGTAGACTGCGTACAGTAGTTTTGTAGTTACATTTTACAATCAATCATTAAAATTAAAACTTGTATTACATACTTAATTATATTAGAATTACATTACATTACATAATCCTATCTTCCTAATTAATTTTCAAGTTAACCCCATAAAACAGCATTAGAATATTTTAACCCATGTAGTATTGTATCAAGTTTGAGATTTAACTAACCCAGAAACATTTTAGAAGAAGAATTTAAATGGAGAAGATGATAGTTAAAAACTGAAAAGAATTTTGCTATATCCAATTTTACGCAGTTCACCACAATTGACTCAAATTCGTTAAGAATAGCGAGAGCGTCAGGGGTAGTAGGTGCACTTCCAAACTATTTTGACGTGAAGCCAGGCACTTCCTCTGCCACACTTGACAGACTGAGATTAAAAGCTAGTAAAATGCACACTACCCTTCCACCACCACCATCCTCAACATTCACAACAGCCACATCCTCCACCTCTTCTTCTTCATCAGCAATGCTGAATACCAATGGAGGGGTCACCAGCAGCACCAATAGCACTGGTATTACTCCAATTAAAGACTTAATTAACCAGTTTGAAAGTAGTCCTTCTTCTGCACTTCCCAACATTCCACAATTCACCACACAACAACACTTAACACCAACACATTATCATGAGCAACCCTCCACAATACAAAGGGGCTCGAGGGAAAGGTCTTCTAGTCTTGAAATGATACTTGGACCTATGCTAAGTAGTACCAGAACAAGACTTTAACTCTTATTTCCACTGTATAATAATCACACACTTCCGGTTCTATTTTCAATGTAAGTTTAAATTTTGCACATTTGCCTAGGGTAGTTCCTTTCATCTTGACTTTCACTTTCTTTTCAGTTTTCCCGATTCGCACAACTTTGTACATAAAATTTCACACGTAGAGAATTATCACTGCTGCACAATCGCCACGTAAAAAGAAAGTTTGTAGTTTACTTTGCAACATCACTGCACAAGATACAACTTTCGCATCAATCAACAAAGTTCTGAATAATAAAATTAATTTTACTAAAAAAAGTGAAATTTTTTGTTTATATAAAGCAGCAGCACGTTAGCCCAGATCATCAGATGATGATGCTGATGTACGGTTACGATCCTAATACTTGCATAGGAACTACTTCCGTTGATCCTTCCATAACCTCTACTAATTACGACGAGAACTTGTATACTTTCCAAGCGGATCCTTCATGTCCTTCGGCCTACTATCAAGTTTCTAGTTTTTCTATCACAATCTAAATAAAAGATCACAAATACAGTGTATCTTTTACTAAAATAATAACCGTCATGAAAAATCCTGAAAGCAATTTAAAAGTCTACTAAACAATGCAATTGTATTTTTTTACTAATAAATTAACTCATTAATAATTGCATCAGCATTTGGAATGACGGTTTAAGGTCATCAATCATCCAGAGAAAAGCAGATAAAATGGTACTTATCATCTTTCTTCTTATTTAAAACTATCCATTACTTCCTTTTTCTATTGTTTAAGCTATTGAATTGTAAAGGTTCCGTATGGAAAATTGTATTAAGAATGTACATATTTTTTTGTATTTATAAATTAACTAATTTTTAAACTAACTTTTGGTTTTTTATATTTAAATTGCACGTACGATTTTTAGGGTGGAAGCACTACTAACACGATGATGGTGAGCAATTCCTCTAGCCAATCTTCAAAGAGCCACAATTTAGCTTCCTCCTCTTCTTCTTCCTGCTCATCTCCAACAACTTCGGCACAGTTACTTGGTAGCGGGGCCAACAGTAATGGCCCTTCTTCCACTGGCACTACTCGCACTCGTCATGAAATGAGCACAGAATTGTAGCCAAATAGGATTTAGTATTCTTGCCTTTTAACTTCAGTTTTTGTAAATAATTTCTTATCGTTTAATAGTTTTACTAGCGCTACTCCTGAAATGATAATGCTGATCAAGGTGCATTGTACCGATATTTATGTAAGTTTTAAAAGGTTAATTTTTAATTACGCTACGGTCTGCACTTAAGGTGTTTGCACTTAGCCCCGGGATGCACTACTTTGTACAGGATTACGATTACTGTTGAAATAGACGTTTAAAATAAATTATAAAACTAATTATAAAAAGTTTTACATTAGGTAATATATCCATTCAATTTTATGAACAATTTTATGATTTTGTTCTTTATCATTTTAGCGAATGATGATTTATGCTTTATAATAGAACGTTAAATAAGTAGATTTGTTTTGCGCAGATTTTTTGATTGTTTCAAACTTTGAATGTGAAGTTTAACGCTCAATTAACTTTAGAAGTAACTGCGTTAAATAAGCATGTATAGATGAAATTGAAATTGTGGCTGAAGAAAATAATCAAGAACTATTGTGAACCTTTTAATAAAATACCAGTAACATATATTTTCAGCTTTACAGATATAGTATATATATTTAGATTTATAGTTATGTAAGATTTAATAAATAGTGTATCCTTATAATCCTTAATTGTATACCAATGACCTTTATTGGAGAATTACGTAAACGTTGGACAATCACTTCATGCTATCAATTAATTTTACAGTTATATGCGCATGGAATACTTGGAATTTTATAATATTGAAAATTTTATACAATAAAAGCTTTTATTTTATACACGTAATATAACATCGATGAATTCCATCAATTTATTCTATTTCACTGATATTCGATCCAGGAGGGTCAACCAATACATTAGTTTCTTATAGCCCCTCATTCATATTCATACATACAGTCGTGTAGCTATAGTCGCGCTTTGTTACTATACTCACAAACGGTTTATCAACGTTGATTTAACTTGAAAAATACCTTGGATAAGAAATACTGGAAGTTTTGATGCGTGATTCTCTGGATTTCCTTTCGCAGACCATTATAATAATGGCAATATGGCATCCAGTCATAAAATGGATCCTTCGGTAAATTATGTTTATCAGCAAAACCAGCAACGCCCCCGCTCAAGAGGAATTGGCTCAACTTCTGGATCATCATCCACCATAGTTGCCGCCGACGTTTCCAGTAGAATCCGAAGTAGGAGTCCACTAACAGTTCATCGACAAGAGGAGAGAAGTCCGTCAGTTAATAACCCAACAAATTCTCACAACTCAAGAACTTCTCACCCTTCCAATCGCCACCGCCGTCATCAAGTTAATCGTACTCAGCCTTCCACTCCCACTCGTCGTGCAATATTTTACTTGACGAACGCAGACTCCAACATTAGCATCCAGAATAACAATAGATATCACATCCGTTCAATAGATAGTGTGCTTCAAGAACCATCTTACATATCAGTTGGCAGACAAAGGCATTTAATGGAGTCTAAACGAGCTCTAAACATTCCTCCAATTGCCACCTTTATTTGTCTAATTCATTTAATTTTCTACTTATTTCGAGAAGAACTTTTTCACATAACGAAACCGGAAGACGTTTACGTAACGTGGGAATTAGTCTGGAATAAAAAACAATTTTGGAGACTATTTGTTGCCCAATTCTTCCATTTCAACAGACTCAATATGTTGATCAATTCTGCTACACTTTTTGCAGTTGGAAGGTACTTGGAGAGGAAAGTGACAGCATTGGCGATGATCATTGTCATTATAGTAATGAGCGCAATAACCCACTTCCTATACATCTTAATAAACCCAATATGCATTGGAACGTACTGTTGCAAAGAACCTTACTACTCGGAGTTTATGTTTGGATTTGGAAATGTTATTTACAGTTTAAGGGTTGTATTAGCTTATGCCCTGGAGCCTAGAAACTACGAGAGAGACTTGGTCTTTGGACTGTATCCAATGGTAGTCTCTGCAAGTCACGCCCCGTGGCAGCCAATTCTGGATCTTATCATTTTCAAAGTAGTACTTCCGGAACAATGCATTACTGGACAGGTTTCAGGAATCATTGCAGGATTTCTAGTGACTGCTGTTTTGTTGTTGTGGCCTTCGGAAGGGGTTTACATAGCAAATCCACCGTACTATTGGACTTTGATGGGGACCAGAGATCCTAACGATGAGGGGAATAGGGAGACTCATGACGACGATAGGGATGATAGAGGGGATCAATGGCGAATGTCAACTTTCACTAATTCCAATTTTTGGCTCCCTTCGAGTTCCCATGCAATGGTACCACCAAGTACAATGCAGTCGATGACAAGTACTCAAGAAAGAACTGGCAATAATAATTCACGTGTTAGAGGTTTGGCCCTAAACCCTATGAAAATCAGGTCAGAGGAGACTAAAGCATTCTGCAAAATCATTCATAAAGAATCCCAAGCAATCAGTGGTGCACCTTGTGAGGAGTCTTACTACAACACAGCAAGAACGGGATGAAGACGAAAGAAGAAAGCAAATTAGGGAAGAACAGAAACAAAAGAATCTTATACGAAGAATAAACAATGCTCATTTCAAAAGGAACAAGTCTGAACCGGAAGAAATGATGGAAGCGTTGGATGCAAAAACAGATGAGGCTACATCATCAGAAGCTTCGGAAAATGAAGCAAAAATTATTTTCAGTCATAAAAGATATCAAAGAGATTCTAGGCCTGCCGGCGATTCGCGTAGAACTTCCATAAGAAAAGTAGAATGGAAAAAGAAACGCAAGATGCAAAGTGTAAAAGGCTACGGCGATGCGGTTGAAATAATCCCAGTTGCAGAAATAGAAACAAATTGAGCTAGCAAAGGATGCGGTTTTCTGATTAATAAAAAACTATTTGATTCACTTTAAATAGTACGAGTTTATGAGTACTGAAAGTGTGTATGTAAAATATCTCTAGTTTAGAAATGGTCTTAAATTAAATTATTCCGAAGCCATTTATTAAATTTGCTTTCTAATGTTAGGAAGAAAATAAAAGAAAACAGCGTACTTAATACAGTAGTCTTAATCTAATGTGATTGTAAAATATCTGCATCTTCATCCAAATCGACATTATCTATAGACGTTTTTTCATACGATCTTTTATCAGGATCTCGTGCAGATTCCGGCAAGCAATAAAACTTGAATTCATCATACTTTTTAAACCGTCTTGAGTTGGGTTTTGAACAGAGTAAAATATC
>JAANSO010002262.1:0-14006 GCA_036507315.1 Lepidocyrtus fimetarius
TATCCATTCCAAAAAACAACATTTTGGCCAAAGGTTGATTCCAATCCACTTCTACATAACTCTAAACATATTCTGCTAGGCTCCAGGATAACAAATCCTACGGACACCGCCATCTTCCAAAGTAAAGTTTCTCCAGAAAAGGAATTGAAATATTTAAAGGACCATCTTTTAGAAAATCGAATTCTATTTCCTGGGGCAGGATATTTTGAAATGATGTTGGCTGCTGGGTCAACTTATTTCTTTGGGGATCTGGACCACCATTTTCAACATCCTACGCGCCCAATCCAATTAACCAAACTAAGGATTTATTCTCCTCTTCAGGTGGATGAGAACGGATCCAGCAGTGGAGTGTTTTGTCAGACAACTTTGAAAACAACTAGAGAAGAAATAGGGGACGAACAGGGAGGCTTTAGTTCCGCTGTTTATCATCTTGAAGAAGAAGATGGTAATGTTAAAGGACCCTCTTCTTTAAAGCAACACGCATCTGCCAGCTTCTATCCTAATAACAGTACAGGAAATTCGAATGATGAACATTTAAAAGATCTCCTTAAATTTTACAACCAAGATAATAATATGCAGATTATCAGTTCCATAAAATCTCATTATGAAGAAGATTATCCATTTAAAGCTTTGTATGAGCAGCAAAACAAAACTGGTCTCCATTTAGGAGAAAGTTTCCGTGCTCTTCGAAAAATCTGGAAGGATTCAGAAGGCCAACAAGTGTTAGTAGAGGCTGCCGTCCCAGCAAATTCAAAAAGCTATCTCCTTCATCCAATTTTAATTGACGCAATGGTACAAGTAGCTTGTCAATCAAAAATTGATTATGAGAAGCAACAACAGAAAAAGAAAATCAAGCAGGGTCAAGGATTGATGGTCCTTGTTGGTTGCCAACGGTTTATTTGGATGCAGTCGTTAAGAACCAAAAATTGTTTTATTTACTGTCCGGACAGCCGTTTTCAATCGGTATTGCTTTTTGATGAAAATGGAGGTCTGATTGCTATTATGTACAACGTGGAGCTTGCCGAAACCGATTTGGAAGCTGTTAAAGGAGCACTTGACCATCGACATAAGATCCAACTCAAAATGTTTTGCCATGAATGGAAGAAAACAAGTACATTACCTTTGTCAAACTTCCCAAATATTACAAATTCTATCCCAGATCTAGTTGAGTTTGCCAGAAGAGCGGGACAACTTAATTCCGAAATGACAAAAGGAGAACGTCAGAAAAAACAAGATATAAACAAGCTTGTGTCTTTGTACACTTTAAGGACTTTCTATATTCTTGGTTGGATGCCTAAAACAGGAGCTGAGTTCACTATTAAACAAGTTATTAAAAATTTGAACATTTTGGACAAGCAAGAGAAGCTTTTCAAGCACTTATTCGAATATCTTGTAGAGGATGGACTATTGACTATGAAAGAAGTCAAGGGAAAAAAATATTATGCAACTTCCGGTGTTTTGAATTCTTTAAATGAGGTGGAGCAAGCTATAAAATCTCGTGAAAATAATCAAATTACCCAAGATTTTGAATTGATAAAATCAGTTGGAGAAAAACTGGATAAACTTTTCACTGGAAAGGAATCTGTTTTGCCAGTATTATGTCCTAATGAAGCAGCCACTTATAACTATTTCGAAGAACAAGTTAGCAAAATCAATCCATTTTGCAAGGATATTTTAAAACAAAGATGGGACGCATTGAAGGAAGCTTACAACAAAACTGGTGGTCCTGTGCCTACTCTACGTATTTTAGAAATTGGAGCTAACAATGGCTCAGCATCTGGAACTTACCTTGAAAGTTTAGTAAAGGCTGGCATCCCATTCATATTCGTTTTCACAGACCCTTCTCCAGGAGTCTTTCCTGCAGTTAAAAAGAAATTTGAGAAATTCGAAAAAATGATGAAATTTAAAGCTTTAGATGTTGAAGAAGAACCCATAGATCAGGGGTTCCCTCCCAATTATTTCGACATTGTTATAGCATCTCAAACCCTGCATCAATTAAAAGATGTTGAAAGGAGCTTGTGTAATATCAGAAAAATGTTGGTGGACGATGGGAATTTATGGCTTAGCGAAACAATTAAAGAAAATGACAGAGTAACAAATCTTTGCTATGGTCTGCTGAATGAATTCTGGAGATTTACAGACCTTCACTTAAGACCAGATCATTGTTTGCTTTCTGCCGAGAAATGGAAACACGTATTAAAGAAAACAGGCTTCTCAGACGTTCATATTAATCAATACGGGGAAGATGAGATTTACGGATTGATAGCGTGCAAAGCAGATAAAAATCAGGAAGTGGAAAAAGTACTTTCTCTTCCCCAGCAAACATTGCTTGCCAACCAAAGTATTTGCATGGACTATGAATGCCCAAAATGGTTAATATTTTATCAAAAAGCAGAGAAAATTGTGGCGGATCATTTAGTAAACTATTTTAATTATGTTGGAATAAAACAAGTTAAACTGGTTGAATTATCCGAAGTGTCAGATACAATATCAAAAATTACAGAACAGGTTCCTACATTAGAAGGGATCATCGTCACGTGGGGTCTTATTTCAAGTGAAGAGGAAAGGGATCAAGAAAAGCTTGCAAAACCCTATCTTAAACTTTTACAGACCATTGTAATGCTGCCATCTGGAAAGAAAGTCCCTCAATGCATTCTTCTCTCGAAAGGACAGTACCCAGTTGAAGACGTAGTGTGCCCCAATCCATCTCCATCTACTCTGATTGGAATGAGCTTAACAGCTCTGAACGAGTATCAAGAGTTGAATTTAAGGGTAATGGATTTGGAGCCAGAAGTAGACTTTAGCTCAGCTCTTTGGCAAGCTTTCCAAGAAATATTTAACAGGCTTGATGAGAAAGACCCCGCTTTAGTGTCGGTTTTTAGGGGAGGAAGCAAATTTTCTCCAAAGTTATCAATGGGAAGCCCCCCTTCGGCCTCTTTAGCATTGCCTCGCTCCTCCGATAGATATCAACTAGAACTTCCACAATCAAAACTAATCCAAGATTTAAAATTTCGACCTTTGGAGTCATGTCACCTTCATGAGAATGAGATAGAAGTGAAGACAATTTGCTCAGCTCTAAACTTTCGAGATTTGTTAAGCATTTTGAAACCCACGAAATTTTTTGAAAATATCAACCAAGTTGGATGTGATTTTGCAGGGGAAGTTATCTCGATTGGAAGCTCCGTTACGGAAGTTACTGTTGGAGATAAAGTTTTTGGAGTGGTCCCATCCAACCGCGCTCTGCCAAGTCATATAAAAATCAAAGCAGATTTTGTTCAAAAAGTACCTTCGTCATTTACATTAGCTGAAGCGGCTTGCATGCCCATCGTATTCTCCACAGCTTATTATTCATTAATTGAAGTAGCTCATGCTAAATCCGGTGAGACAATTTTGATTCACACAGCTTCCGGAGGAGTTGGACTTGTTGCTATCCAGATTGCCAAGCATTTGGGTCTTCAAATTATATGCACAGCTGGAAATGAAAGAAAACGATCTTATCTTAGATCCTTGGGAATTTTGCATGTTTTTAACTCAAGAACCTTGGAGTTCTCTAAGCAGATTCTAGAAGTTACGAATGGAAAAGGAGTGGACATAGTTTTAAATTCAATTACCGGGCAAGGATTTAAAGAAGCTTCACTTGAGGCTACCGCAAAGAAAGGTGGACGGTTTCTGGAAATGAGTAAGCTGAACATTTGGACAGCAAAAGATGTCGCAGAGCTTCGTCCTGATGTTGCTTACTCAATCATTGATATTAGTCAGGAAGGAGAAGAATTTGCATTAACAGTTTTAAAACCTTTAATGATTCAATTGAAAAATTGGATGTGGAACGGAAAGCTTAAGCCCATTCCCTACACAAGATATGATATTGGGGATATTCGAGATGCGTTGGGTTATCTGCAGAAAGCAAAACATATTGGAAAAATTATTTGCGCTGCACCAACTCGAGATTTATCTGCTGTGGACACGCAAAAAGTTTCACTTTTTAACGAGAAAAGCGCCTATTTGATTACGGGAGGTCTGGGAGGAATAGGTTTGGAAGTTTGCAAATGGATGCTCAACCAAGGAGCTGGTCACATCGTACTAGTTGGGAGGAACCCACCGACTTCCAGAGTATCAAATACTTTGGAATCTCTTAGGAAATTATTTAGTGGAAGGTGGATTCATGTCTTACATGGAGACGTAGGATCCTGGGAAAGCTGCAAGGGAATATTCCAAAAAATGTCATCAATGAATGAGCTGCCACCACTTCGTGGCGTAATGCACGCAGCTGGAACGTTAGCCGACGCGATACTACAGAATGTGACCTGGGAAGATTTTCAGCAAATATTCCAGTCCAAAGTTGATGGCTCCTGGAATCTCCACGAGTTAACAAAACAACTGCCTCTGGAGCATTTTGTTTTGTTTTCTTCCCTTTCCTCCATGATTGGGACTCCTGGCCAGGCACCTTATGTAGCGGGAAATTTTTTCCAGGATACTTTGGCCCACTTCAGAAAGAGTCATGGGCTTCCTGCCACTACCATAAACTGGGGTCAATGGGGATCAGTGGGATTAGCAAAAGATATGAAATTCAGACTTGTGCTTCCCCTCACTCCCAAACAATGCATAGGCGCTCTTGATCTTGTTATGCGGAAAAATATGTCCGCCGTTACTGTTGCAAGCTTCAGAGACAATTTGGACTCCCAAATTGAATTTCATTCCTACATAAAGTGGATTGTTGACCCAAAGATTGTTAGGCAAACTGCCAACACCACTACTAAAGTCTCTTTAAGTAATTCTCAAGTAAACAGCGCCAAATTCTTGGATGAGTACGAGACATGCGGAAAATCTTTGGATGATAAGACGAGCGTTGTTCGGTCGTATTTGAAAATCCTACTGAGGATAGTTCTTCATATGAACCCCGAAGAAGATATCAACGAAGACGACGACCTATCTATCTTGGGGATGGACTCTCTTATGATGATTGAATTATTCAATCTGATGCAAGGACTTTGCGGAAAAAAGATAACTTTATCTCAGTCCGCCATACGGGAATGCAAAACTTTGAGGGACCTCGTTACCTGCTTTATGAAGCTACTTGAAGAGAAGTGGGAAGAAGTTCCGATTCCTAGTACCCACGATGTAATGAAACAATCCTTGTTAGATGTCATTCTCCCTCCAGACATAAAAGCAGAGGTAGAAGGTTCTCATGTTGCTGCATCCCAAATAAAGCGTTTGCTGTTAACCGGAGCAACAGGATTTTTGGGATCCCATATTCTCAAGGAGCTATTGGAAACCTGTCCAAAGCTAGAAAGAATTTACTGCTTGGTGAGAGGAAAAAATCCAAAGTCAAGACTTCTCTCGGTTCTTGAAAAGCACCACATCTCCGTTCCTGAAAGCATATTCCAAAATAGAGTGTCCGTTATTTCAGGAGACTTTGCTCTTCCAATGCTTGGCCTTTCTGAGAAGGAATATCTGGGCCTAAGCCAGGAAATTGAAGCTATTTTAAACGCTGGGGCAATGGTACACCATTACGAATACTATAAAGCCATTCCAAACAGTTCCAACGACATTCGAAGTGTAAATGTTGGAGGTCTTCTGAATTTGCTTCGATTTGCTTGTAAAACTCAAACCAAACATGTGTTTCATGTCTCATCTTTGCTCACAGTATTTGAAATTGGAGAAGATGATCGGCTCTTGGAATCATGGCCATCTGTACAAAGCCTAGCAAACATGGGCCACATTATGGGGTATCCAGTGTCCAAAATGATTAACGAACTTCATATTAAAGAAGCTGTGGAGAAAAGAGGCATTCCTGCGAAAGTCCTGCGACTTGCAAACCTTCGTTCAAGCACATTCTATGGAAAATCGTTTACAAAAGGAGACCATTTCTTAAAATTAATGCTCTTCTGTTTAAAAGAAGGCATTGTCCCTGAACTTCCAGGACTAGCAAACTTTTTACCTGTTGATGTAGCCGCAAAATTGATTATTGGAATTATATTCCAAGATAATGTTCCGAGCGAAGGGTTTAACATTTCACGTCGTCAACCACCTGCATTGTTTCAAGGTATATTTGAGAAAATCGGTGAAGAATTAGGCTTTCCCGTAAAAAAGGAGGTAATAAATCTTGAGGAGTTTAGAACACTGGTTGTGCAAAGATGTCGGGAAGCCAAAAAAGAGTTTGAACAAACCGGAGATACAGCAGAACTTAGGAAAGCCATTCTTTACGAATTCCAGCTTTTTTACGAAAGCAAGGACTTGTTCCAATACGCTATGCATATGATTCATCATGGAGACTCGTTTGATGAAAGACAACTCAGAGAAGACTACTGGACAAGCAAAAAGCTGATGAGGTACATTCCAAACCTGTACTGTCAGATGGAGGATGTTGAGCAAGTGTTAAAAAGAGACTTGCGGGTGGCAATGAAAGAAGAATTTCCTGATTTGTTTGGAAATGTTTAGCTTTTGTTAAATAAGCATGCTTTTAAATATTGTTACACTTTAAAAAATACTTATAAATAATTTAATTATACGTCAAATATAAATTACAAATGTTTCATCTAACGAAGCTTTGAACTGTAATTTTTAAAAAATCGAATGCTATCACACTCCCTTGGAAATGGTCTTATTCGCAAGAATTTTTGCATATTGGTAGTGCATAGTTTTAGTTTTATCAAGCCTAGTTGCAAATATTTTGTCTTATTTAAAACCAGTTCAACAATTGCTTACTTTTAGTAATGTGAATATCTAAAATTGTATAAAATACAAATATATAAATCTATTGGATATCAATTTAATGCAAACTGAATTAAATTGAAAATTGAATGTACTACAAGATTGATATTTGAGCGACAGCGTAGAATATTTATTATTCAACGAAGGCAAATATATTATTACTACAAGTGCAATGTCTATTCTATGAAACACAAAGGATTAGAAATTATTATCCCAAGGAATTATGCTGACAATTTTGAAACAATTCTCCATCTCTATCAATCACTGCTTCAACCCCAAAGACAGCTACCATTGAAGCCCACGCCTTGGCCACAATGGTTTGATTATCAAAATCCTCCACATAGTCCAATCCATCCAGTTTCTCTTTCAACTCCAAACTGGTCATGACCTTCACCCCTTTCGTTCCACATATGTAAGAATACACCGCATAATCCACTGGATAATTCTGCATAACTCGAATGTAGGAATTTACAATGTAGGTAGAACAAGGTGGGATTTCAATTTTCTGCGTGGCGCTGAAAGTCCTCGACTCAACCTTTGTAAACTTCTCCCCTTCTTTGTTTTCCTCAGTGTTTTCATAAGTATACGCTTCGGACGAAGTTTCTGTAATTTTATTTGAACTGGCAAACCACCAAAACTCAAAGTACCTGCCTGTTTCAGTTGTCACAGTGGAACTTGTTTGAACTCGGGTCATTGAGCTCATCGTTGTCTCCCTGTAGATTTCAACACTTTCGGACATTTCCTTTTTTGCTTCGTATTCAGTGGAAACAGTTTTATATCCCAAAAAATCATTATTGACCAGATTACGTAGAAAAGCCTTTGGGAACAAGAGATAAACATTCATCCATTCAGAAACAAAACGAAATGTGTTAAATATTATGAAATGCCAAAAGAATAAAATCTGTTCCAGCAATTTTATTACATTTTTTAAATTTTATTCAAAACTTAAGCACCATTTGGAATACAATCTCGCGGCGAAAAAATAAAACTTCGGCCAAAAATTTCTACAAAAGATAGCCAAGTGAAAAAACAACTGCGCAAAAAGCACGTCCTCATCTTCGTTAACAACGCAGTTGAACATCGTTTGGCAAACCCAGTCCAAATCCATTCCCTCCTCAAATTCTTTCATTTTCTTTCCAAATTTCCCTCCATTTCCGTTAAAAGCATTTAAAGGAAGCGGAGTTTTCACAATGCCTGGGCTAATTATCGTAACCTTCATCAGTTCACCCATCCCCTGGTCTTCTCCCTCCAGATGAAAGTCTTTTTCAAGCTGGAGCCCATCCGCTAGCGCTTGGATGGCATGCTTGGAAGCAGCGTAAGCTCCATAATTTGCAATGGCAGTTTTTCCAAGAAGACTCGAATTGAAAACAAAGTGGCAAGGTAGTCTTCGCTTTAAAATTATTTCGTTTCCCAGCAACTTTGTTAAATAGAGAGGTCCAAAGTAGTTGACGTTCATTAGTTCCTCTTCAACTTCCATTTTTGTTTTTAAAATTGACCCGATACTTAACTGTCCAGCGTTGTTTACTAAAATGTCAATCGTTCCAAACTGATTCACAAGGCTTTCTACTATTTTTGGAAATGTTTCCCGCTTGCTCATGTCTATTTGCAAGATAGAAGGCGGAAATAGCTTCGTATTTCTTGAATTTCCCTTTCCCAGAAGCTCCTCCCGAACCCTTTCCAATTCATTGACCCTCCTTGCAGCTAAAATTACTCGGGCACCATTCAAATAAAAATATTTTGCTAAGCACTCTCCTATCCCGGAAGTGGCTCCAGTAATAAGCACAACCTTTCCTTGTAATTTCCGGAGCTTTTTAGGATCGGGTGTGGACAGAAGACGGATAGATAAAAATGAATGGAGTTCCTGGAGGATGAATAACGGAATGGCACAGAATGTTAGAAAGCAGTCCAACAGTATCCATAAAATTGCATGAGTTTTCTCAAACATTGCCTTGCCATTGTTTTTCAACCAAGGATTTGCTACTTTTTGGATAGACATTCCCATTTTTTAAAATTTGGAACCGATTCTAAAACTAAATTGTGCGTCTGCTCAGTAACTTCTCCCAAACCCAAATGAATTGGTGAGGAGCAATGTGCCATTTTTATCTTTAACTACCAATCAAGTTTTTCTCAAGTAGCAAAACAAGAGTCAAGAGCAACAAATCTCATTAATGAGCTTGGTCGTGTTTGAGTTGGGAAGATTGAGTACCTCTTTGTACAAAAAATTACATTTTGATTTTTTAAAAAAGATTTCAATTAAAACAGCAAATCTAATGAAGCTTCAGTAGATTTACTTGATTTTCACATGTGGCAGGTCCTTTTGAAGAGCAGTTATTGCCTTATCACGTTTTTCCCTTGAGAAAATCTCCTGTGCAGTTTATAGTTTTACTTATTCAGCGCCTGGATAAAATTACGCAATAGCTCATGAATTATGATGGACGCACAAGAAAAAAGATTTTGTGAAAAACGATAAGAACGTTGGTACTGAAATATTAGCATAATGTTGATAAAAAATTATAATTGATGTAAAGCTACGACGGCAGGTGAATTTCTTATAAAACAAAAGTAGTTTGCAATAAATTGGCTATTTAGTCATTTATGAATAGTTCGTGGCACAGATTTTTAATTAGTTTTTCCTTCTACATTGTAGCCATAATCTATGAGAACATCTTTCATTCAAGTGCATTTTTTGCTTGATACCTTTTTTAAATTTCTGCATATTATTTTGCCCCAAAATTATTAAGTTTAGAAGAATATTTAAAATAATTATGTTTTAAATGAAAATTTAAGTTTAATATTTTGCTTAAATAACTATTTAAGTTTATTTTAACTTGTACAAGTTGAAGCCCTTCTCTGATAACTTTCTACGTTTCTATTAAATACACTCACAAATTCATATTCAGGATCAACAATTTCATTTTTATATTGCACAAAATCATCATTTAACTTTATCAACGCTTCCTCAAACGTTTCTTCACTTTCTTCAATTTCTTCACTTGAAAATTCTTCATTAAAATCGTCTGTTAATTCCGGGATGGTTGGAGGACACATTGTTATCTGTGGAAGATACCAATGCAGTCTCTGCAATTTCCTGCGCTTTTTAATAGTCCAATCCATCCTGTTTCCAATCTGGGAGACAGTTAAACCTTTGTTTCTCTCCGGGGACTGGACAATCATCTCTAACGCCTCGTCCGACCTTTTAAAAACCGGTTACAAATGCTACAATTTGCAATTTAAAAATAAATCAGTGCAAAAATCTTACCAAGTGGCGTTATAAATCTGCAGAAACTTTCTGTACGCATTTGATCTTATTTCACTTCCGCAAAAACCTCGATTTTGTATCCTATTGTAGTAGTAGATAAGTCCCTGGCACATTTCCTGTCTTGTTGAGAATCCTCCAACCGTGACCAATCCATCCCTGTCCGTGTTTTCATATACGCAAGCTAAAATTCAAGGAGAATTTAAATAATTTAGTTAATTTGCATAATTAGCAGATATTACGTAATTAATTTGTTTTCCTACTGTTTATTAACTGATCTCCCGGAAGTATAATGCGCTCATCTCGCAAAACTCTAATTCTTTGATAAGTTGGGAAGTAATTATCATCTTTCATTAAAACCGGAAGTTCCTTCCCGTCCCTAACATGCCTCAGAGCCATCTTCCTTCCGGCATAATGCGAGTGAAGGTTCACAGCCACTGCTTTAATCCCTTCTTTGGGAAACATTGATTTCGTACAGGAGGAGCCGCAATGTCCGTAAATTTCATGTTGGAGGGAATTTGGAGGGATTAAAATTCCAGGGGAACCTGGCCAAACTTGACCGAAATTTAAAACCCCTGCATCGTGTTCTCTAAGCTTCTTACTTATGAATACTTCCAAAGCGTAGTTTAATTTAAGATTTTGTAGGTTATGAGGATTGTCAAAATGGATTTGGAGCATGAAATAGTCGCTACTTGTTTCGGAAATTGGGAGGCCGGCGTGCTCCGGTAGAAAAAATGGCTGTAAAAATAAAAAATGCATTTGGAACAAATTTATTTTTAGAATTTTAAAAATTAGTGACTTACAGGTTGCCCAAGTCCCCAAACGAAGTAAATTTCTTTACAAAAATTGGTTCTTATCCTTCCTTTTGGGCTATCCAAAATGTAACAGGATTCTTGAAGGTTTAAAACCGGTTCGAAAACACTTTCAGCATCCCATTTTGAAGGAACATTGCAATGATACAGGATGAAATGGTGGATATGCCGGCGTTCCAATTCAGTTGGTAAAACTGCATTAAACTAAATTAAACAATAATTAAAATACCGTTTTGGTCACTACTTACTACTTCTAACTTACCCCAATTATATGAGATTTTGTATCTGTTGGAGCTTTATGCACGCTGCAAATATAACTCGTTTCCTTTTCTGGAATCACTTTGCTTTCGGAAATTGTCCAAATTTTTATTTCGCCGTCCTCCTTACTCAAAGCCCTGTTGGAAAACTGATTTGAACGGACTTTATTCGGGGTCAGATCTGGGTCAAGAAGATAAGTCAGGTAGCTTCCACGATTGGCATGATGATATTCAGCACAATCGTCTGTCTCTCCAAAAGCCCAAATCAGAGCTACCGTGTCATCCTTTTAAAAAACTAAAATTTATTTAAATTTAAAAATGATTAAATTTTGTTAATTACGTTTATTTGCAGATCGTCTTCATCACAAGTGTCAAATTTTCTTGAAAAACTTAAAAACGTGTGGCTAGAATTTTCCCAAGCTGCGTGCAAGTCCCAATCTTGATTTTGATCTTGAATCGGGGCATTACGAGACTGACTATGAATGGGAACGTGTCTATCACTAAAATACGGCTTTCCTTTGGAAACTCCTCCGATTATTAAATCAGACCCAGACATTTTCCCTGTTCGAGACAATCCAAATCCAACATAGCCGAGGGTCTTTGCAGTTGCGCTGAAAATTGTCCTGTTTTGTTTCCAGTCCACCATCCACTCTAAAAAATAGTTTCCTTTCGGGTCAAGCTTAACTTTGTGTAAATAAGGGTTACTGTCCTCCGCAAACACATTTTCTAAAATTAACGTAAATAAAAATAACTTCACTAGATTTGAAGAAGCCATTTTTGACTAGATAAAAAAGTTATTTATCAATAGCTAAACAGCTACTGAAGCTGAACCTTAACTTTGCTCAACCCTCCACCGTCGTCATTGATAAGCATAAAGTTTACGAATGAGTGATTTCATCGTAATCATTGTAGCGTACAAGTTGTAATTAAATGATTAATTATATTTACTTTTATTTAACTTCATCTGAAACAGTTTACTATGCCGTACACGAGGTTTCTATGAGTTGTCATTGTAAAAATGCACTGATCCATAGCAAAATGCTTGTGCTTTTATAATTTATTCAATTTAAATTAATTATTCATTCAATAAAAATCAAAGCCATTGTTTTAGTAGCAGCAAAATCTAAAAATTTTAGAATTTCTTCCAATTTTTGTTTCGAATCCACACTTTGAAAGGCTTTTACTCTCTTTAAATGACTGAAACGAGTGAGAAAAATGTTTTTGCGTTGCATGAATTATTTAAAAAATCATATTTAGTTTTTTTGGAGAGCAGCAAAACTTTTATTGTGACAAACGATATGGCGAAAAACGAGAATTCATCACCTTTAGAAGCTTTAATTTTTTATTTCTGACAAGTTATGAAACGGTTTTTAAATTTTTAATTCTGAAACCTAACAGTGAAGTAGACACGAGGCGATTTATCGTAAATAATGCATTGTTTGTTCATTTCATATTGCGATTGGATAGTCACGCTAACCAGCTTAAATTTGTCAGCGAAGAAATCATCTCATATTCAAATCTGAATAATTTATAAATTGTTAAAGGCGGAAGCGGCAAACAAAATACTTTTCCCACCAAATTAAAAATTATGCTCTCCAGAATACTTCGTTGTTACAAGGCCAGATATACAAAAAGCAGTATTTTATTGACATCAGGTCAACTAATTATTAAACTACTTCGTTACATTTTCCATATACAATCCAATTGAAACGAGTTTATTCCAAAATTTCATCACAGTTGGGCAGCATTTCAGATTTTGGTTAACTGTGCATTAATAAAAATGTTGTCGGCACGAATGGTGAAAATATTTGAAAGATATTTCCTAACTTCTTATTATCTCGGCTTCTTTCCTTTTAAATTTCACAGAAAAACTAAAATTTTCCTTAAAATAAGAGTTAAAGATTGGCAATTACATTTGTGGATGGTTAACAATGTAATTTTATTTGTGAAAGTTGCCTTTCTCGCAATCCAGGTTGTAATTCTTGCTAGGAAAAAGGATTTCCCAAGGTTGATATTTGAAAACTTGTTTTTGATTTCATTCCTCATTGCCTTAATTCACAATTGGATTTACTGGAGAACAAAAGATTGCTTGCCAGCATTGTACAAACGGTGCATGGTGTTTAATACTGAATCAATTCGTAAGTAATTATTAGTAATTATTAAATAATTTTAAATTAACTAGAAATTATTAATCAGGAATTGTTTTTTCAGAACTTTATTTACCACGGGTTGCATACAAACAAAAATATCCTTTGGAAAATGACGGACTTGAAGGAATGATGCGAGGGGCGGTGTGCGTCGCAATAGTTTTCGGGATTTCAATATTTTTCATGAGTTTAGGATCTCCAACTGCATATCCGTTCTTTGCCAATTGGGGAAAATATTTTAGTGAAAGCTGGACACCAAAGTCATATTTTGTTCTGGTTCTACTTTCTTTTTTTGAAGCTTGGATAACGGCATTTGCTTGGATCACGAATAATTCAATTATTCACTTCCTTCCGAATTTTTGCCTGTTTTTTACTTTCTGGTCAAAACAGCTTAAATTGGGTCCCAAAAACAAAGAAAATAAATGTGCTTTGCATTCATACAGAGAGCTACAGCTTTTAGTACATCAGTTCAACGAATGCTTCTCAGGACAGGTTGGAGAGCTACTCATGTTGGCATTTATCAACCAGGTTTCTGTTAACTACGGGACCTTTAAATTGTACAATGAGTTATCAACCGTTGCTTGGATTGCTTGTCCGTACTTGTCAGTTGTTGGAGCTTTTAATATTTGCACTGTGCAGGATTTCTTGGCAAAACCGTATGAAAGCTCAAATGAAACTTTATCTTCTTGGATCGCTTTTCAGGTGAAGAAAGATTCTCGCTTGAAACAAAAATCTTGTCAACCATTGAAAATGAAATACGGCTCGTTGAAGTTTGTAAAAAAGGATCAAGGAATTGAATGGGTTGATTCTCTGATTGACTCAA
>JAANSO010002263.1:0-14005 GCA_036507315.1 Lepidocyrtus fimetarius
GAATGATTTTGAATGAAATAAAACGTTTATTTCATTTCATTTCATCGACACAAAAACGACACAAATAATGAAATATTTCAAAATATTTCGACACAATGCCAACACTGATCACAGATTCTGAAACAAAAGCGTTTTTATTCCGCTGTATGTGGTAGGAAGACTTTTTGATAAAAAATTCTCGTTTTGAATCAATTGGTTTGAGTCTTCTTCGTAATATGAGATATTTTCATTATTACTGAAAACACAGTTTATCAATTTTTAATTGTGTTGCTTCCGTTGCAGCAGGAATATTCATGCATTTGGTTGCTCAATACGAAACAGAAAAGCTCGGGCGAAAAAATACGCCCACTTTGAAAGCTTAATAAAGACAAAATCAATGTCATTAATTAATTAAAGTTGAACCGAACTTGTTGCCTCTGACCAGAAATTGAGAATTCATCGCTTTTTCAAATCTATCCACTGCACTGACGGGACGATGTAACATAACTGGAGGAGAGCTTTGTTAATCAATCTAATCCGTGTTTTAATTTTTTAATAAAATTGTAAATTTGCAAGTTTCCGTAAATCTCAACTTAAGCCAAACAAAGAATTTGATAAGTCTCATCAATGAATATGATATGATAGATAAGCTTTGCTTTTTTAATGTTTTAAAATGCCGTGGGATTAATTTACTTTATAAAGGTAAGTTGTTTGAGTTGCAAGGTTAGGTTGACTTCTTCGCGTAAGTTGTTTTGATTTGTTTTTATCAGAAAAATTCTGATAAGAACGTAAAAACGTAACGTCATTTCAACGAAAGGCATGCAAATAATTTATTGCATTTATCTGTAAAACGAGCTCAAATGGAAAATCTTTTTTGAAAAGATCATGTGATTTATTCAAGGTAAGAAGTTAATGATAAAAGTCTTTAAACACGGAATAATTACATTTAAAAATTTGCTGTTTATTCAAGTAAGGTTTAAAAAAGGAAGTGATGCAGTTTCTTTTAAAGAGTAAATATGAAGTTGACAAATATTAGAATGTAGATTGATTTAAATATTTTTACAGGCCTGTGATTTTAAGTCCGATTTAGCAGGTTTGATTGGAAGACTTGTTTGGACGAAAAGAGTCTTGTCTAAGGTAAGTCTGATTGTCAAAAGGACGCGTTGTTGGCGCAATGACTGGAATTTCATAAAAATGAACTTCGCCATCTCCGCAAATTTCGTAAACATTCTCCAATCCGTTCAACAACGGAGGATATGGCGGCTCCTCCTCGCTTGTCATCGATTGAGAGACATTGTTTGGATTAGATGCGGGCTAAAAATTAAAATTATTATAGCAAAATTTAAAATCAAGAAATTGAAGAGGAATTTGAACTTACTGGCACAGTCCTGTAAATGTTCTTTGGTAGTGCTTTGCGTTTTGTTTTTGCGTAGCGAACCACAATGTAAATTCCTGAACTAAGAATAACGCCCAAGAGTAAAACCACGATGACAGCTAACGCGACAATTATTATTCGAAAAGATGTATGTAACTCTGTAATTTCTTGTAGAATGTTATAGTTTTTGGCATTTTGAGGAGTTTTAGGTGCATAATGGAAGGTGATTGTGGAAAGATTATGACCATCAGTTGAAGAGGGTGCAAGGGTTAAAGATTTGTAAATATTTTTGATTGATGGAGTTGTTTCTGCAGCTATCCACTTGTTTTTAAATTCTGTACTTGCAGAGATTGTTGGAGTAATTGCATCTGCAAGAAAAGTACTGGCTTCTAAGTTTAATGTAGCACTTGGGATAGTTTTAGATACAGATTCGAAAGTTGCTGTGGAGAACCTATTCACGTCAGTAGAAGTCCGGGACTGGTAAATGGTTTTGCTTGATGGAGTGGTTCCTTTAGTTGTCCAAATGCTATTAAATTTTGTACTTGAAAATATTGTTGGAGTAACCGCCTCCGCGGGTGAAATTCTGTCATCTACGTGTAACGTAGCAAAACGATTTGGAGCAGCCTGGCACTTGTAACTTCCATAAAATGCACGAGAACTTGGAATGGTTAAGATTTGCTTGAATTTGTAATTAAACTGTGGAAATGTATCATCATCCCGTTTGGTTTCAATTATGACATCGTCTTCAAAAGATACAAGTCTTCCATTTCTAATCCATGTCACGTTTGGTTCCGGATAACCTTCGTATTCACATTCTATAGAAACCATTCCCATTTTATTCCCGTTTAGGGTTTGATTGTTGCTGGGTTTGCTTAAGTGGATTGAATTGATTTTTGGGGGACAAACAAGCAACTTTCGATCAATTTCCTTCAATTCTATCCCAATCAATTTTTTATTTGATGGAGTAGACGAGCTTTGACAAGATGGATAAGGGAAGTAGTGCCAAGTCACATTTTTCATGTCCAAGAAATCTAAAAGGAACTTTACTTGACAATCACAATGAAAAGGCTTTCCCTCTAAATAAACCTGTTTCAGACTTTTTAAAGGAAGAAATACCTTCCAATCAAGAACTTGCAGTTGATTATTATCTAACCAAAGCATTTCTAGTTTTTCGAGATTTCTGAACATATTTGTTGGGATTGAGGTAATTTTGCCGCTGCATAATGTCAAATAAGTTATATTTAATGGTGGAAATTCAGCATCACTCGCAAATCCTTTCAATGGGTTTCCATCCAATTTCAGCGACCAAAGGTTTGGCAAATCTTTGAAAACGCGCAGGTCAATCTCTTCAATTTCGTTATTTTCTAACGACAACCATTGCAGCAATTTAACGCCAAAAAAGGCTCCCATTTCTATTGTTTTAATTGCATTTTCTTCAAGGTATAGATCTTCCAAATTGATTAGATTTGTTGCGTGGAATTCCCCACTTTTCAACTTTTCCAAATATTGACTTGCTATTGTCAACTCTTTAACCTCCTGAGGATTCTGAATATCAGTTGGAAGAATTGTGTAGTTGTAACAAATCAAACTCGATGCATATATTTTCGTTGTGACATTCTTGCAGAATGGAAATATTTCCAATTTTGCTTTTGATGTTATCGTCAATGTAAGTACCACTATTCCTATAAAATGATTTCCAAGTGAAAACATCTTCGAAATCCAATGTTCCTGTGGCAGATACAGCTACAAACACATTATATTTATTTTATTATTTGCAAGCAACGCCTTGAAATTACTTTAAAATGTTTTCTAAATATTTACTCTTATTTTTACTTTGTGGGAAATGCAATTCTTGATATTCCGTTGTGACCGCGCTTGACTCCTCAAAAAAGAGTAATTCAAAAATTCAACTGAAATCAAGTCGATTACGAGTAAAAATCCTTTTTTAGTAAAAGAAATCTTTCAAATTGATAAAGACTTATGATATTCGGTCAGGATTACAGAGCTTGCGTAACATATCCAAAAAAGTGAATAAAATGGAGTTGAAGTTTTTCATTTAATGAATCGTTCTCATTGAGACGAAGTGCAAAGGTAAGACAGTTAAAAAAACAAAACCGTTGCATTTCTCAAATTTGTTAGAGTCAAGAGAATATTCCGATTTATATATGTACTTTGCCTTATGCTCTACGATTTTAAAGGAAATGAATCATTTAAAGATAATAAATGCAAAGATGAGTCAGTTTGAACAAAACCAAAAAGAGGCCAGATTGCTTTTATCAATTTCTTCCAAAGTGAATTTACTCACAAGTCGTCAATGAATGCATTTATATTTGATTGAGTTAAATATTTTATCACAGAGTTTGCAACAAAAACGTTTTTATTGCACTTTTTGTGCCGGAAAGACTTTGATAAAAATTCACTTTTACAATCAATTGGCTTGAGTCTTTATGGCAATATGAATACTAGATTTATTACTAAAACCGAATTATGTCATTTTTGTTACTTGTTTTATTTCCACTGCATCAGCAGAATTTTCAAATCAAAATCCAAATCAAGACAAAAGCGATGCCCATTAAATCAATCAATTAAAGTTGAACCAAACTTTGTTGCTCTTATTTTTATCCTATGAAATTACGAATTCGGCTTGTTTTTCAATTCAAATGCAAATCTATCAACTGCAGTTACTTAATTATTTGCACTAGCCAAATACTAACGAGATAATGACGCTTAAACTGCTGGACAGTTTCGGTAATCAATCTAATCCTTTTCTTAATTTTTAATTGCATAAAAAGCTATAGATAAGCTTTGATTAATTGATGTTTTAAAATGCAGTGTGATTCATTTATTTAATTTTAACCCCAAAAAAGAAAGGAGTAGTAAATGTTTGCTTTGACCAAACACAATAAAATATAAGGTACTTACATGCTTAAATTATTTTTAAGCATTATGAAATTAGAAAAGGGTCTTTAATGGTCATTTAACACGATTTGAAATCAATTATTTTGCATTTTTCACTAGTTCCAGATCAACTAGAATGCCTTGGGGTTTTTAACAGCGAAATAACAAAAACGGATGTGGATGGCGATAATAACAGTGATAATTTAGAACGCGTTGGTTGTTTTGCACAAGGAAGAGATTCGTTTTTGAAGTTAAGGTTGCGAATAATTACTTTTTAAATTAGCTGATTACAAATCTAAATATGGAAATTACTAAAAAATTGAGCTTGAACAATATCCGTTATTTCATTTACCCTTTCCATTGCAATCCTTTTTATTACATTTTTCTTGATGTTTAGACTTGGTTTATCTTTAAAGAAGATAAGATAAAATTAGACTTTATTTTAATTCAACTCTTTTTATTCTATGATGCAGAATAAGTTTGCAGTGAATCCTGATAACAAATTTAGGTAAATAAAAGCTTCCTCTTCTCGCTGGTTGGATTTACTCTCCATAAAAATTCCGTGGATGTCCAAGGTAGTAAATGATAATATAAGCCAAGACTGTGTCGATAGGTCCACACGCACAAGTACTATAATTATTGAAAAGTTTTAACTGTTGCGTTGCAATCATAAAGCTCAAGTATTTTTATGACTGACTTCATTTGCTGATAACAAAGCAAACTTTTAGATAATAAATGATAAGTGATTATCGCATCGTACCTCTGCCATTCCAAGCTTCATCAAAATAATTCCACTTTCATTGCTCATTTATCCTTGCTAACGTAATGATAAACATAAAGTTACAAAATACAGTAAAGTAAAATACTTATTGTTTAAATTTGAAATTTCATTTTTCCCTAACAAAATGGAGGATAGTGAAATTGAATTACTAGAGTCAAGAATTCGTGTCCTGTGCAACGTTACAAGCTGCAGTGACGAACTTTTAACCTTTTTGCACCAGGAAAAAATATTAACGCAACCCGAGATACAAGATATTGTACATTTTATAACAACGAAATAAAAACATTAAAATCTTCTTTTTTCTTAAATAATGAATTATTTGGTTTTTTTATTTACAGTCCTCTAAAAGCAACGACTTCACCAAGGCATGCGAATTATACAGAGTCATTCAGACAAGGGTGAGAGCGTTTCATGTACTGCTTAAAGGCCTTGCAGTGACAAAACAGACGGGAGCCATTGCCGTTTTAGCAGAAACGGGGGAAAATGATAAGCAAAAACCGATAATACAAGATGCACTGGTGAAGGTTAGAAGCTGGATTGAAGAAAAGGGTGCAGACTATGACTTGAGCTTACCATTAACATCATCATCATCTGGAGTAAAATCTGTAATTCGTTTTGACATCTATCCACCTGTCCACAACTTTGTTGGAAGGGTTGAGGAACTTGCAAAACTTCACGAAATTGTCTTAAGAAGTAAAAACTCGAAAAGAATATCCGTGATATCCCAACTAACTTCCATAAGTGGCCTTGGAGGAATAGGTAAAACGCAGCTGGCAAGAGAATACTTGGAAGTCTACGGGAAGGAATTTGACAACCTAATTTGGCTAAATGCTGAGTCAGAAAAAAGCTTATCTGATGCCTTCCGGAAATTAGCCAGTAAAACGCTTCGCATTCCTACTGGAGACGGCTTTGGTAAAGAAAAGGCGCCTGACGTAGTTGCCGAAGAAGTTTACAAATATTTTGAAGGAAACAAAGCTTTGTTTGTTTTGGATAATGCTGAAAACGTTCCCTGGCTAAAGGCTTACATTCCAAAGTCAAATATGCGAAATCCTAACATTTACATATTAATTACTTCAAGGGATAGAAAGTGGAAGAGAATTGAAGTAGTTGAGTTGGGTGGATTATCTAAAGAAGATGCAGTGACTTTGGTTTATCAAGAATTGAAAATCAATAGAGAAGATCCTAATGGAATGGAAGAGGTTTATAAATTGGTGAACACGCTTCAAGGCTTTCCTTTGGCACTCCAACAGGCAATAGCGTACATTAATGAGCAGCCGTCCCCTTATTCTATCTCGGGCTATCTTAAAGAATTTGAAACTAAAAGACTAGATCTTCTTTCATTCCGTGAAGAGGAGGATGCATTATGCGATGAAACCTTTAAAGCAACCACTGAAACAACGTGGAATATTACAATGGATAAAATAAAACAACATTCAGAGTACAAACTTATAGCCCCTTTAATCATGAATACAATTGCTTACCTCAGTCCGGACGACATTAGCCGTGATATTTTGTATGAACTCCCTTCGAATTTTGATAACTTTGAAGAAAAGGTAAGCAAGGATTTAGTAGAAAAAACGGTAAAACTTCTAGATAGATATTCCATGGTAAATGACCAAAACATCTTGAGCGTTCATCGGTTAGTGCAAGCAGTTACTAGAAGTAAAGTAGCTTCAGATGGGACGGAGGAAAAATTTTTAAATTTTATTTTAAAAATTTTTAGCAACGAAGAATATTTAGAGGTTTTAACAACTCATGCAATGAGTGCTTGGAGGCATGCTTGGAAGTATAAAGGGTTAGTTGAGAAATACGCATCCCAGGTTAGCCATATTATTTGCCATTTGTGCGATATCGGCTATGCAGAGCAAGGAAATGACTTTGGAGACGAAGCGCTAGAAAATTTTAAAATATATTTAGGCGAAAACAATCCATGCACTCTTGAATTGGAAAGTATCGTGTGGGTAAATGAAATACCTGGAAGGAAATGAAAGAAGAGTGATGAACCAGAATGCGGCAGAGGATGAAGAAGAGGAAAGGTGAGGACGGGAACGGACTACTATTATAAGAATAGAATTAGCGTAGGATTAGAGTACCGTTAATATAAGCTCAAATACTAATTGTGAGCACTGCTTGAGAAAGCACAAAAGAAAGGATTTCAATGAAATGATTATTAAATATGATTGTATCTTGAAAGCGTTAATTCTTCTCTAATTTATTCTCATTGTACTCATCAGTCCTTATCACGGAACACCGCAAAAAATAACAAATTTTTGATTATCAATGTTTGCAATACAAGTAACTAAAAGCCATTGCCAAAGAATAGAATGGAACAGGGTTTACTTTATTGATAAAACAAACAAAACAAACACAAGCAAGCGATAAAGCAAACAAAAGTGAGCCTTTGCAAATATTACAAAGTAACTGGATTTTTAAAGCCAGATTAGCAATTTTTTGCACTAAAAATTGATATAATAGTTTTTTTGAAAGTTTGTAAACTATTTTTGATTATATATCTGCAGCTTTGCAGAGGGAACCACTGGAACTTCATAGACATGGTCATCGTCATCTTCACAAATTTCGTATATGTGTATCTCCAGTTCACCCAACAACGGAAGATACGGAGGGTCCTCTTTAACTGTCACTGTTTCTGATGCACTCTTTGGTTTTGATTCGCGCTGCAAATTAAATTTTTTTATTGGAATGTGATAAGTTGTGTTAAGTAAATGATTGATTTAAACTTACTGGAATGATTGAATAAATTCCCTTTGGTAATTCTTTTTGTTTAATTTTTGAATAACGGACTGCACAGTAAATCCCTACGGAAATGATTAGCCCCAACAGTAAACCCACGATGGCAGATAAAACCACAATTATTAATTCCAAAGAGATGTCTGAATCCTTAGATGTGGTTTGAAGGATTTTAGGAACATATTCAAAGGACATATTGTTTGTGTTGATGGTAGACAATGCAGGAGCTGAGGACTTGTAAACCTTTCTGGTTGGAAGTGTGATTCTGGTCCAACGGTTTTTAACATTTGTAGTCATCGAGATATTATCGGAATGTCCTTGAAAATCACTAGCATTCACGTTTAATGTAGCTGCACGATGAGGTGAAACCTGGCATTTGTAATTGCCATGAAATGCAGGAGAATTTGGAATGGTTAAAGTTTGTTTGAATTTGTAGTTAAACTCAGGGAATGTTTCATCCTCCCGTTGCTTTTTAATTGTGGCCCCGTTTCCGAAAAATATGTGCATTCCATCTTTGGTCCATGTCACATTTGGTTCAGGA
This sequence comes from Lepidocyrtus fimetarius, assembly GCA_036507315.1. Lineage (NCBI taxonomy): Eukaryota > Metazoa > Arthropoda > Collembola > Entomobryomorpha > Entomobryidae > Lepidocyrtus > Lepidocyrtus fimetarius. Next base: position 8,323 of record JAANSO010002263.1, read on the forward strand.
TAACCTTCGTATTCACATTCTACTGAAACTAATCCTAATTTATTTCCGTTTAATGTTTGATGGTTGTTGGGCTTGCTTATGTGGATTGAAATTATTTCTGGGGGACAAATAAGCAACTGCCGATCAATTTTGTTCCATTCTACACCAATCAATTGTTTATTTGATGAAGTGGAAGATGCGGATATGTAGTAGTTGTTCCAAGTCACATTTTTCATGTATAGAAAATCGAAAAGGAACTTTGCCTGGCAATCACAATGAAAAGGATTCCCTTTGAAATAAATCACTCCAAGACTTTTTAAAGATAGAAGTGCCTTCCAATCAAGAACTTGTAGTTGATTGTTGTTGAGCCAAAGCTTTTCCAGTTTTCAAGATTTCTAAAAAGTTTTAGTGGGATTGAGGTAATTTTGCAATCGTTTAATCTCAAGATAGTTAAATTTAATGGTGGAAATTCAGCATCACTCGAAAATCCTTTCAAAGGGTTTTCATCCAAATATAGCGACTGAAGGTTTGGCAAATCTTTAAAAACATCAATTCAATCTCTTCAATTTCATTATTTTCCAACCACAGCCCACGGAGAAATTTAGCCCCCAAAAAAGCACCCATTTCGATTGTTTTAATTGCATTTTTTCTAAAAGATAAAGATATTTCAGGTTGATTAGATTTGTTGCATTAAATTCCCCACTTGTCAACCTTTCCAAATATTGGCTTCTCACGCTCAGCCTTATCACCGCCCCAGGGTTATGAAGATCAGTTGGAAGACTTGTGTAGTTGTAACAATAAAAAGCCGGTGTATAAAGTGCCATCGTGTCGTTATCGCAGAATGGAAGCATTTCCAATTTTGCCTTCGCTATAAGCGTCAATGTAAGTACGACTAGAAGGATCAAATGCTTTCCAAGTGTAAGCATCTCTTTGAAATACTTTGTCCTTGTGGCGGGCACAAACACACATTAAAATAGTTAATTTTTATTTTTTGCAATGCTTTAAAATTTCGTTAAAAAATTTTCAAAACGTCTACTATAATTTTTACTTTGTGGGAATGGCAATTCTGGATAGTCCGTTGTAACCCTGTTTGACTGTTCACAGAAGAAGAGTTTTACTTAAAACCACAGAAAGAAAGCCAAAAAGTAAAAGTGAATAATTTTTAATTTAGCCAAAATAATTATTTATTTTGAAAAAGTTTTAGAAATAGATTAAATTTTCCTTTCTCAAAATTTAGTTTTGTTTAAATGTGTTAAAATCAAGAGAATATAACGATTTATTAATGCATTTTGCTCTTTACGTTCAGATTTTTAAGGAAATGAATCATTTGAAGATATGAAATACAAGGATGTGTCAGTTTGGGCAAAACATTAAAAGAGGCTCTTGCTTTTATCAATTTCTTTAAAAATGAACTTACTCAATAAATGCATTTATATTCCATTGAGATCATTACTTTATCATGGATTTTGCAATCAAAGCATTTTTATTGCATTTTCAGTGCCTGGCAGATTTTTTGATTAACTGGCTTATTAACCAAATGGCTTGAGTATTATTGGTATTATGAAATCTTTCATTTATTACTGAAACCTCACAGTATCATCTTTACTTGGGTTACTTCCGCTGCATTAAGAATACATTTGACTTTTGATTGCTCAAATACGAAAAAGAAAAGGCTCCAGTAAAAAATACGCCCACTTTGCAAAAAACAAAACAAAAGCGATGCCAAACAAATTGATCAGTTAAAGTTGTGCTGAACGTATAAATAATTTTTGCTGCAGCCCAAGAAATTGCATATTCATCTTGTTTTTCAATTAAAACCAAATCTATCAACTGCAATAAATAAAATAATCTGCGCTAACCAAACACAACCGGGATAAAGAAGTATAAACTACAAGAAATCCTAGCTAATCCAGTTAAACCTTGCCTTATTTTTTGAGTTCCAAAAATGGCATTGTAAATTCATCAGATGACGTAATTGTTCGCTCAAAACAAACAAAGGCTTTAATACGACCCATCAATGAATAAGGACATTGCCAAGAATAGATAAATTGCTGTATTTTATTGCCTGTTTGTGAATCATTCAGTGATATTATATGGTTATGCAATATTGTGGGATGCACTTTTATGTTTTTACCTATTTAAGTAAATTGCTTAATATATTTACAACTTGAAAACTACCAACTGCGATAGAAAGGCAATTCACGTATTCGTCATCTCGTTTAATTATTTTCAATATGAAAAATGTACCATTACGTGTATCAATATGAGTATGACTCATGGGAATTTATTCATTCTTATTAAAACCTTTGACTTTTGAAATTTATATGAGGCATTTGAAATATGGGTAATAATCATAAAAGATAAATGAGAAAAATAAAAGATAGACTTTCAATTTGGCCAATATAAATACTTATTGGAAGTCTTATTTTATTCCAACGTTTTTACTAGTTTCATTCTTGTAATATAAGGTAAGTTATTTAGAATTTTTTGGACGACCAAATAACAAATCAATATTGACAAAATCAAAGTAAGGTATTTACAAACTAGTGATGTTTTTGCATAACAAATAATGCAAATCAACCCGCCATCCTAATTTTGTATGATTCTCGTTTTTCAACAAAGTTTATTCAAGTTTTTGAAATATTAATCTTGGTGTAAATGTATTAATATCATTTAACGTGTTTCTAATTAATTTCGATTTTATTGGTGAAGCTTCATTGGAGGAATTACTGGAACTTCATAAATATGGTCATCGTCATATCCGCAAATTTCGTAAACATTCTCCAGTCCATCGAACAACGGAGGATGAGGCAAGTCCTCTAAGATTCTTACCGCTTGAAGGAGATGCAGTACTTGGTTTTGATCCGAGTTCCAGTCAAGCACTTGCAATTGATTGTTGCGTAGAGAAAGCCAATTTAAGTTCTCAAGGTTTTTAAACAAATTTGGTGGGATTGAGTGAATTTTGCAATTGTTTATTTCTAAATTAAATAGATTTTTATTGGGAAATTCGGCATCAATTGCAAGTCCTTTTAGTGGGTTTTCATTTAACTGAAGAATCAAAAGGTTTGGTAAATCTTTAAAAACGCGTAAGTCGATTTCTTCTATTTCATTTCTTTCCAACTGTAGGAATTTAATTTTGTTTGTCCCAAGGAACGCTCCCAATTCTATTTTCCTAATTACATTGTTGCTGAAGTCTACATCTTCTAAATTGGTTAGATTAGTTGCACGGAGATCTCCAGTTTTTAATATTTCTAAATTTTGACTCTCCATGCTGAATGCTTTGAAATCCATAGGATTCTCCAGATCAGTAGGAAGAAATTTGTAATTGTAGCAGTTTAAAGCCGGCTTGACAAAAATTGATCTTGTGTTTATCCTGCAGAATGGAGCAATTTCCGAATTTGCTTTCACCGTTATCAAAAATGACAGTGTGACTACTGGGAGATGAATTTTTGCTAATGAAAACATGTCTTTGTATTACTCTGTCAGTGTGGTAGGCCAGTGATTTGAAATGCGTAATCTATTTTAATTTTAACGTTTTAAAAATCTTGCACGTAATGTAAAATAAACATGTTCAAAATGATTTTTTAAAATTAGCTGTGTTTGAGAGCTCAGGATAACTAAAAACTTTTAAACAAAAACAACTTATGAGCACAAAACTTTATTAAGATCATTATGTAACTTGTTTTAAAAACTGATATTTTTGTGTGTTGAGAACCGTTTCTGGTTGAAAGTATAATATTCTTATTTTTTATCTTTCGTTCATTAAACAAACAGAGGTCAGTCTGTTTATAAAGTGCAAATATCATACAATAAACAATGCTACGAAAACTGAAAGAGTAAACTCCTGGTAAAATTGTTGTGCATTTATCAAATGATTCAACGATGTAAATTGCAAAGTTGTTTTATTGAGAATATTTATTGGAGACCTCGTTCTTACACCACTTCCTGTTTATTCTACCATTTTCATAGCTGTCATGAATATTTTACTTGAGAATAAATTCCATGGTTTATTCTGGTTAATTAATTGATTAAATTAAGTATTTGCTCAATTAAATTATTAGATTGCATTAATTTATTTCAAATTCAAACAACAAACTAAGATTTACATGTGTGGTAATCTTTTTCTTAAGTAAAATACTGAATTTTTACAAAGTTTTTTTAAAATTAATTAGCAACAATGTTTTTAACTCTAGGGTTTCTATATTGCAGAAACAACAAAACACCTAAAAATCAGAGGACAGGAATCTAAGAAGGATATGTTAAAATGTTAAAATATCGCTCTTTTAACTAAATAATTGTTCCGACAAAAAATTCAAACGGCTTCATAATTCTTCTTTGGAGACGAAAAATCACTGCAAAGATAAATCCAGCTCCTAAAATTGCGAAGAAAAGTAAGCAAACCCATTTGGTGAACTCGTACAAAACCTCTGTTTCATTTTCAAGGTCACCCCAGAGCTGGCAGACGGGTTTTAATGGGTACTGGGGAAAATGGGTAAAAACGGGTTTTAATGGGTTTTAATCACCTTGATTTTCCTGGGTTTTAATGGGGAAAATGGGGGAAAACGGGTTTTAATAAATTATTGTAAAAATTTTGCAATAATAAATATAAAGTTGAGTTGTTCAATATTTTATTTAAGAAAGAGACTTAAATAAAGCACAAGCAAATCAACAAGGACGTGTTTATAAGCTAAAACGACCTTCTTCCGAATAAAGGGTGTAGTAAGGTTTTGTTTTTCCCCATTAAAACCCATACCCATTAAAACCCATTAAAACCCGTTTTTCCCCATTAAAACCCACCTGGGTGGGGAAAAATATTAAAACCCATGGGTTTTAATCAGCTCTGGGTCACCCCTTTTAGGAACTCCTTTTTCATCTTTTTCTATGGATGTTTCTTCAGCAGCAACGCTTCCGACTTCAGCAGTTTCGTTATCTTCAGAAATTGCTTCCGAGACATTTCCCAAAAGTGGTGGAGAATCGCTTTTAACTGACTTGCAAATTGCTTTGTTTACGTCCATCCCATTCGCACAGTCTTCCAGACCATCACAAACTTTCTCATTCTTTAGGAAAATCAATCTCTCATTGAAAGAATGCAAAAAAGATTAAAAAGAAAGTATAAACTGAATTTTTGTTTACCGGAATACATTGCAACGTCCATGAAATCCTGCAATTAAAGTATCCTTCAAAGCGTGTGCAATTTCCTTGCAAATTATTTGAAACTTCTCCGGAAATGCTAGGAATTTTATGGTCGGAATCAAGGTCAGCCGTTTCCTTTTCAATCTGAACGTTTGCTTTATCTAGATCGGTTGTATTCCTTCCAAGAGAATCTTCCGAATCGCTTGTTGCCCCATTTCTTGAACCATCCCGGTCATCTGGTCCGATTCTGGGGTTTGTATATCAAATTGTTCACGTGCTTCGACCAGTTTCAGTTCCGCTTTATCTTGAATCCAATCCAAATATTTTGAAACTTCGACAAAGACGGACACCATCTCATAATTTGCAGAGTCCACCCGTCCCCAGGAGTAAATTCCGCAAAGCACAGGTGTTGAAGTCTTTGAAGCGAAATCTGAATGAGACTCGTGGCAAACTAGTGAGCTTCCGTCGTCACCCTGCCAACAACAATTTGTAATTTTTCTGGTTCATTTAAAAAAATTTAAAAAGTTTTAAAATAGTTTACCTGGCGTGGGCCTCTGTAGCTGTTGAATAC
>JAANSO010002264.1:0-14001 GCA_036507315.1 Lepidocyrtus fimetarius
TCATTAGTGAAACATTTACTACTCTTCTTTTTTATTTTTTCAATTGCATAAGTTTTTAATCAAACTCATTAGCAAACAAAAAGGACGAGGATGCCACACCCTCAGTTTGTAATGTATTTGAATAACCTTGCAAAAACAATTGAATATTATGCAAAATAATTTGTAAAAGAGGAAAACAAAGAAATTTATTTGTAAAGTAGTGAAAATTAGGCCGAAAGTATTATTTTCCTTGGAAAACGTTAATTGAAACAAAAAGAGCAAGAAAGAAAGGCTTTATGGTCAATGGTTGAAAGACAAGAAGAAGAAACGTGTTTCAAATGAGTTGAATATAAAATGGAAGAAAATGAGTAAATGTAACGACAATTAAATGTAAAATTTTAATATTTAAGCAAAATTGTCGTTAGGTGGCTGATGCTTTATTAAGGTTAGTGAATAAATTGTTAATTTTTGCGCGTTCAAGTAGATTAATAAAAGTTTTATGAAAAATTTAGTTTAGCAGATCCACGTCACAATATCCTGGTTGAAATTCTTCCAGTGTTACTCAAAGGGGACGTCCAGCCCTGGCGAATATTATGAATGGGATGATTAAGCATTTATAAAAAGAAAAATACATTGTTTGAAACACAATGTAGCATATAAACAACCCACTTTAAGAAATAAAACTCTGCTGATGTCAAGGGATTGGTGAACCTATCTTTTAAAATAACACGATAAATGAGATTACCTTTTGTTATAACGGCAAAAACAATCAACATTTTTGAAGACTGGACGATGATGATAAAAGACTAATGGATGACCTTTTAATTGAAGTTTTAAGAAATTCGCTAATCTTTATCGCTAATTAGCGAAGTAGACGTAAAAAATCATATTTATTTAACATTTTGACAAATAGAGAACATGAAAACATGAAAATAATTAAATTTATTATTTGCTTCTATTAACTGGAATTACTTCATCTACTATTTAGCTTTAGATCACATCTATTTCACAGTCTTACTTATATATCAACTAAATTCGAATTGCTTTTAGTGCAACAAACAAAAATAGTTAGCACTTCTGCAAAGCAATGAGAGAAAATTGCAAAATAGTCAATGCGTTCTTTCCGGTGATCCATACGTTTAGAAAAAAATAAAAAGAAAAGCAAGATTTCATAATATTCATTGCAAATGTTTCACATTAGCTTTTACATTACTTTTGCTTTTGTACAAGAATGCTCTTGATTGAAATTAACGGCTAAACGCTCGTTAACAATTTAAACATCAATTTGGTTACAATCAAATTTAAACTTGCACTTAAAAGAGTATTTTTCTGCTTTTCTGAATATTTCTTACGAGGAATCTGAATCTTTACAAGGATAAAATGCCTTACTAATTGTAGTAGCGGCAAAAATATAAAATAAAGCACGCTGTATTTGGTTTTAAAAACAAAATAAAAATATATTACAAAAGCCACAAAAAATTAAAATCATGAGAACCCTTTTACACCCGCGATGACGATCACAATGTTATTTAATAAAATTTTGCTTTGTTTGAAAGACAAACTTGATATCAATTAGACAACATCCATCCACCTATCCCTTTACAAAAGTTAAAATATAATTCGAATTTGCAACTGCCTCTTTAACTTGACATTTGCATTGAGCACAAAGTTATGAAATAAATTTGGTTTTAACTCTGACTTTAATACCCGTCCAACTTAAAACTATATTTCATTGTTGGAAAACTTGTTTGTCATTTCGCAAATAGAAATTAATATCGCAAATATTTCAAACTTAAGGTGTTTTCCACCCTACAAAACTCTTTCAGGTAAACAAATAATCTAATTCTTAACTAGAAAGTCGGCAATTTTCAAATGAGACAGGGGCAATGGCAACGATATAAAATAGAATTAGTTTTTGCAATCCTCCTTCTCATCTGCAAACTTTGTATCCTAAATTCAAATTAGCTAGCCAACTGGACTCACATATTTAACATAAACTCTAAACATTTTGGAAGTCTGGACTACTGCTGGTCCTCCTCTTGCAAAACGAGCATGATTTTTGCAATAAAACTTACTTGTTTCAATTGCTTGCCCTCTAAATTTTAACAACCCGACAACCTATACAAATATTTTGCTTGCAAACCTATGCAAAATTAAACTTATCTATTCAAAAGAGCAAATAAAATCACAAATAAAATTATTATCAGTTTATACTTTAAGCACTGATTGATCATTTCGTTTGAAATCATCAATTGGATCATACCACTCCGTAATTAGTCAAAAACTTTCCACGCGAGGGATTTTCAACACTTTCTTTGATGAAGATGAATGATCATTTTGATCATGTTAGTGTTGGGCTCTGTAATTAATTTACAAATCTGCGTTGCCAAATTTGAAGTGTGCCAAAACAACAAAATATTCTATCCGCCTCTTCCTAGCCAATATTTTTTAAATCACAATTCCGCTACAACTTATACTGTAGATCAATAACGATTAATTTTTCTTCCAAATGTATTCATTTTATACAAAAAGAAAGGAATGGATCCACAGAAGCCTTTCTTCGGACCGCAAAATTACAATTTTCTCAGAAAATGCAACAACAAAGCACATAAGCACAACTGTTGTAAACTTTGCGATCATTTGACTTTACTTTTCTCCGTTGTTTTTGCAACCGCATGATTAAATGCGGGTCTCTCTATCAACAACACATAAGGTGGTTCTTAACCTGTTACTCTCTGCATTTTCATATCATATTCTCCTTTTATAGAAATGCTGAAAGGGAGTAAAAACCGTTTTATCTACTAAAAGAGCCCCAAGAAACGGATGTTACGTAAGCTAATACTTATGTTAATAATGTATAAGTATTCAAAAGGAGGCAGTTGCATCAGAGTAGTAAACAGAGGATGATCATGGAAGAAAAAACGAATTTTAAAGCGCCTTTAATAAATCTCATAACCAGATGTCTGTGCATACAGTAAGATTATTTCATTTTAACTCATAGACAGTACAAAAACTACGTTCTCTACCAAATTTCTGAAATCGCATGCGAAAAGAAGTTATATTGACAATTATGATGATGATGGTGATGTGTAAATTTTGCAGTTAAGAGCATTATGGGTAATTTGTGCACTCATTTCAGCCCCTAAAAATAATATCTGCATACTGCCATCCTCCTCTCTTCTTTCTAATCAAATGCACATTCTTACAAAATTTAAATGAAAACGGTTCTTTCCTCCTTCTCATACTTTCTTTTTTCTCACCAGACAAATTATGATCATACATTAGGTAACACGTTCAAACATTCATCATACTTGCAGCGAAGAAAACTTAGGAAACAACATGTGACAAAATACTAAACAGGTAAGTAGGAAATTAAATGCGAAATTATTGGCTAGAAAAAGGAGTTCAAGCAGTTTTTAAAACTATGCTAATGCTGTAACTCTAATGATTCTTTAATTCGTGAATAATTGCAGTGATAAAAATAATATAATTGATTTAATTTTAAAGTTGTGTTAATGGAAAAAGTGCATGTACCTACATTTACAGAATATAAGTAACTAAATATTTGTTTTACTAGTAGGTGGCCCGATTCTGTCGCATCGGGTTCTAGGGAGTGTGTTTTAACGAAATAAGAATGAAAGAAATTGGGAAAAGGTTCAATTAAGATTTAAGCAAAATTAAGACTCGAGGAATCTGGAAATCCGCTCTAATTTTTAAGGCTTGGAAAATTTGTGTAGTTCAGTATGTACATGGGAGAGTCAGAAGTTAAATGTTTACAAAACATCAAGTTTCATCCAAATTCAATATTCTTTAAAGAACCCCCAAAAAATTCAAATGCTTGAAAAAAATGCGCGGTTCTATATGTAAACGAGCAAATCAAGAGCTCAGTGTTTACTCAATGCATCAGATGTAATTTAAACTATTTTTAACAGAACTGCAACAAATTTTGATATTGGAAATAATTTGTGCGGTTCCATATGCAAATGCGCTAGTCAGCTGTAAAATAATTACTAAAAGCATTAGGCTTAATCCAAACATGCTAATTTTTAAAAGAACCGCAAATTTTTTTCCGTGACAGAATGACAAACTGACAGACAGAATAAGCAGATTATATATATAGAAGATATGCATTTATTTTTTATTTTGTTTTTCTTGTAAAACTTGTATTTATGAATGAGTCACGTTCAGTTCAAGTTTTTCCTTGGTCGCCCACTTTGTTCTACTTTTTTAGAATTACGATGAACAATTGAAATAAAAACGTACTTTTTGTCCGGGCCAATTGTCAAATACGAAAAGGAAGCGTGTGATTTGTTGAACAGCTCAAGCTGAAAAAAAACCTCATTTCAAGGCAAATCTAAAACAAAAAAGTGCAAGTTGGGAAGACTGCAATTCTAAGTCTTACAAGTTGGTCCTTTCCAAAAGTTTTATTCTAGTTGGATTTAAGTTAAGGGCCGGATATCACTAATGCTTGGGTAGACATATGGAAGGACAATGAAGCCACTGAGGTACAATATTAAATGGAAATTTGTCTTCAACTATCCCGGTTTTTTACTTTGCCGTTGCGTTTTCCGCTTCCTCATTCTTTTTCAGGTCACCTTTTTATTTTTCCCCGGACTTACAAGATTCAACAGAAGAAGCTCTCTGGAGGGATTTCAAGGAAAAATCTTCTTCTCTGGCAAAGGGAAAAAACGCAGCAATAAAATAACATTCTTTTTCTGAAAATTTCTGTAACTTTTCGGAATCTCAAGATCTTGCTCGTTTGTGGAGGCATCATAAAAAACGAAACACACCGCTCATGGCGATCATCATCATTCCCCGCCGACGGGATTCTAGATTATTAAAGGACTTTACTTCATTCACAAAACAATCATCGTTTTTCACACTTAAAATTAAACAAGCCTTCTTCCAAGCAGCGTATTTTTTGAAGAACGTTCGTGCATAAAAAGTTTGAGAGTTTTTAAATGGTACAAAATTATTAACTTCTTTACAGAATTTTTCCCAATCTGTTGTCTTATTTTTTGGAAAGACACGAACCTTCATTGTGCGCTTGAATGTTATTTTGTTATTTAAAATTTAAGGCGTTCAGGAGTCTGGAATGCAAAAACTTGTGCAAAACTATGCACATCAATCCATCACCTTTAAAAAGAAAGTTGCATCGAAAATTGAAGTGAATTTCTTGAACCGCCATTGTCTTAGCAATTTCTCTTGAAAGAAATGCATTTCAACAAAATCAGAGGAATTAATTTTTAAGCCATAGATTTGTCGTTTACAAGATCCAGAGAAAGATAGAAAGCTCACTGTACTTTCTATTTGAATAAAATATAAAAACTATCTGTTGAATTTATTTTTCACCTCCGCATTTTATTCCCTTGAGCAATGTTGGCTTTACACACTTCGGGTGAAGAGTAATAGCATTCCAGCCCTCAAGAGAATAACACATTTACTTTTGAGCTATTTGAATTTATTGAAAAGTAAAGGTTGGAGTGAAATCTGTGTTATGACGTGTTTCTAAAATATAAAATTGAATATAAAAGCGTTGAACTCAGAAATTTCTGCTCTCATTTAAGATATTTATGTAGGATGACAATAGAAGTTATCAATATGAAATTGAGACAGGTACAAACACAGTGTGGCGTAACAGCGTCTTTTAAAGGAACCACAGAACACTTTTTATTCCTTCTGTTTTTATCCTTATAAGGTTAAAGACTTATTTCTCAAGAGCTCCATTTTTCCTAATCATAGGGCTTCTCTTTGTTTACGAAGTCGTGGCTTATTTATTTCCAGAGACGGGTATCATCATCATGTAGAAAAGCTCACGAAATAATTCCAGGTAGGAGAAGGAAATGTAAAAATAGATCTCATTTATATTTTTTCTTATTGAAGGAGCTTTAGCAGATTCTTTACTTTTCTCCGAAAAATGTGAAAGATGTGCTCTAAGTAACCACAATGCAAGGTTAAATTAGGCTTTTTGGTAATATTTTGGTTATTCACCTGTTCATTCCACTTTGTGGGGAAATATGAGTTGTTTTGTTTTCATTTGCATCATTATTTGTTTTTTCGTTAATAAGCTTTTTACTAGGCCACGGCTTGTGCGTGCGTTACAAATCAAAGTTACTGCTGCTCTAATATATCAACGGTAAGACATGCGGAGTTTAAACGCGGGAGCAAAATAGTCGATCAGAATTGAAGCAAAAATAATATTTTAATGATTTAGATCATGTAAAGACTCGTGCGCAGTAATAGTTGAGCGGTGAAATGAAATGAAAATGATGGACATTGCTGACATAAGTCAGGAAATTAAAAACGGTTGTATTTCAGAAAGTCCGGTACAAAGCGCCTTGTGGATAATTTAATTAATTAGGTTGTTATTTCCCAGATTAAAAAATTAAAAACATATTTAAGAATTAATTTTACTTTGTATATAACATAAACCGACAAAAGTGATCATGTGAAAGTTGAATCTGTACTTAGTTTTTATAAAACGTATATTAAAACTCTTGTACGGCATTGTTTCCCCAAAATCTTCCTCTTTCTTGTTCCTCTCCCAACAAGATCAAATCTCCAGCCTTATAAAGCTCCGTTACCTTTGTCTAGCCAAGAAGCTCTGAAAACTACTTTTGTAAGCTTCTTGTCTGTGTGTACCGCAGTAGTTTAGTCAAGCCAATATCATTTCCCACTTTTCTCTCTTCATCCACTGCCTGAACAACGCACCTACTTCTTCAGAGAAAAGGAACTGGTAAAGTGTTAAAGACCGTAATAAAAGAAGAAATCTTGATCTCTCTTTAAAGTTGTGTCCTCTCATCCACTCCACATTTCCATTCCGGACAGCTCTTTGTACAAATCCATCTTTGGTTGAATGCATCCTTGCGCTCTCTTCAACAACTCACCTTACAAAACTCAACTTCCTTGCTTTGAAACCTCTTTTGAGTATTCTCGCAACGACAGACTTGCATCAGAAAGAAAACGGCAGCAGAAGGAGAAGGTGGAGAAAACTTTTAAGAGCAAAGTAAGTAGTGAGCCTGAGTGCGGGCAACTTTAATAAGTTATTAAAAAAGTGTTTAAATATAATTTTTCATTCAGTTCGCATTGAAACATTCCGGAATAAATCTAATTTGCTAAGAATTTTCAAACTTATTAAGATGGACAAACTAATCTAAATATTGCAGCAAATGAGAAACCTAGACTATTCTTTCGGCAAGGATATTCGCTTAAAATTCCCATCTTCGTTTTGAATCGAGTTAAAATTCACGTGAATAAAAAGTTTCCAACAAACCGGAAGTAAAACAACTACCAGTTTGTTACATTATTTTAGCTTTTATTACTGAATTGAACTATATTTCGAAACAGCTGAGAAATTTATCAGAATTACAATAGTTTATAATTTAAAGTGAAAAAAGTGAATGGCAATTAGCACATTTGCATTTTGTGCAAAAAAATTGTTTTAATTTTAACGAAATCAACTAGTGAATGGTTCGTAATCTAATTACGGTTATATATTTATTTATAAATGTAAATTGATGTAATCCGATTTTTATGTATTTGAATTGTTAACCTTTTTTACTTATCTCTCATCTATAATTAAGGAAGTAAATGTAAAAAACAAATGTATTTAACATTTCAGCAAAATAAAAAATAAATTAAACAAGTAATAAATTGCTTTGATTTACTAGAATATACATTCCAGCATAGCATTCCGGATTTATTACTTTTTAAGGAACAACACCAATTAGCACATTTGCATCGGAAACCCAAAAATTGCAAAGTTAGGATAATACATACTTGCCGGAGATCCATACGTGTAGAAAAAATGAAACAAAAGTTCTATTTCATAATTGCCATTCCTCAAAGTTCGCATCACGCTCTTGCATAATTTTTTTTCGTGTATTAAATCAATATTATTATGTATTTTGGAAAGTTAGCAAAAAGTATTTAGTTATTCTCTTTGTTCAATTGAAAAGTTGTTAAATTACAGGTTGTTTAAATAATTAATTACTGAAGTCAGATAACTTGAAAATATACAACTAATTTTAAGTAAAATTTATGAAGCATGAATGGATCAATCGTGTGGAACATTGTAAAATAAATAAAATCTGCTTTCTTTTCCTAATCAATTATTCTCAAGTTACAGGGTTATCTTCCCTGCCAAGAGATTATTTACGAAGCGACTAGGACGATAATTCCGGCGGAGCTTAGCCCAGCACTTCAACCGCCAAATGCTAAATCCAGTCAAAAAGTTGAATCTAGACATCCTTTGAAATTCATTACGCAACCACTGACCTTTTCCAGCAGAACCACGTAAGGCAGAGCCTCCCCAATTGAAACAAATACAAGCACCGAATTCAAATTCAAAGCCATTTTCCACCCACCTTTGCCCCTGTCCCAGCATTTCCAAAGTTAGTTGACAGCCCAGGAAAGTCTATTGTTTTAGTAATTGACAACAGCAGAAAAGGAAACAGAAAAGCTGATTCTACCCTGCCAGCTTATAGTCAAGCCATTGACACAATTACTGGAGGAAACCTGGGAAGTGCTGGAACACTGAGCACTTCCTCCACAAACGCCATTGCCTTCTATTCCCGCACCCGTTACAACGGTAGCTACTGCAGCAGAAGTAGGAGCTGCAGATTGCAATCTGGATTTGGATGATTTAAGAGAACCTTTATACGATGACCTTATAAATCACTCTGCCAAAACTCCCTCCAAAAATGAAGCACACTTGGGTTCTCTAGGGAGAAAATCAATAGGGTTATTATTATCTCCACCACACCGCGAGCTCCCACCACTCCCTCCACCACCAGTGCCTCCACACAAAACACCACCTCCAGCTTCATCTCCTTCTCCCGGTCAAGTCTTGTCCTAAACTCTTTCCTGTCTCGCCTGTCCTCCTTCCTTCCCACTGCCAAATTTCCCTTCAAAATCTCTCTCTGAATTCCAAGGGATAGATGCAGTAAGAATTGAATAAATGTGAAAAATAAAAAAAAGTGTAAAATTATACTTCTAGAAAGAAGTTGGGGATAAAAACCTTTGAAAAGAAAATCCTCCACGTTTTAACTTTTTACAGAAAGACTTCAAAGTAGATCAATTGTATTATCATTTAAAAGATCAAAAGGATTCCATTCCTGCACGTAAAATGCAGTTTAGGTTGATGATTTTCCTGAAAACAATGCCCTCATTTCTCTTTTTGATTGTATATTCCCCCATTCAAATAAATATTTACGTGAGTTCCTCCTTTCCCTAATATTATCACTGTTCTCTCTGCTTTCTTCAACTTTTCCATTCAAGTTTATACTTTTTGCTGAGACAACTTTTCCTTTTGTGGAAGCCACAACAATACAAAGTTTTTGAAATGAGAATTATTATGCCGAGTCAAGTTAAGGGAGCAAAATTCACGAGGAAAGGGAAGAAAATAGGAAGGAGCGGTGCTTTCTAAAGGAAAACTTTTCTTTGCTATTTGTGGTATTCCTCTGTACTTTGTTAATATTTACGGAAATGTAATGTACAAATTTTGTTACAAAGAGAAAATGAAAGTAAATAATATTTTTTGCTGGAAAGAATGGTTTAATGAATGAATAATGATGAAATTTGAATATCTCGGAGGGGGACGATTGCTCAAAAGTTTAACTGCAATCATAACAAAAAATTGAAAGAATTTGAATCCCATAAAATCTTAATGTAATACAATGGAAAAGTAATTTAATATTAATTTTAAATAGCAGTTCTATTCGTCAGAAAAGTCAGAGTTCTTACATTTTCTGGAGTTCAACAGTCACCTCAAAAAATCCTCTGTTGAATCCGAAGAAATATTTGATGAAGAAGTAGAAAGGGACAATCAGGTGAAAATAAAAAAATGTACGAATGAAAGAAATCCCTGGGATGAAAAATTGTTTGTAGGGTGTGAATGTTAGAAGGTCATTTATCGAGTTGGTAGAAACGATGATGTCCGCTTTTGAGAGTTATTGCACTCGCCAGGTAAAAAAGTATGAATGACTTTGTTAATTAACACAGATTACTTGAATTTGGTTTTAACGACTTGCAAAACATTTAAAAATTATGTTGTATTTGCTTAGAAAAGATCTTTTTCTTCGCAGGTCCCTAAACTTTAGCAAAAACACTTTAAAAATTCAAGAAAAAGGGATATTAAAAATAATATTTTAAAAGCAAATTTAGGGCCAAAGAAGCGATTTTAAACAAAAACGGGGAGCTTAACACATAAAAATATGTCCTTAAAATCTCATTTTGTACCTTACAGCATTAAAAAAGCAAAGAAAATTATTTTTACTTGTTTTATGGATAAAGACAAGGGAAATGTGATTTTCTTATGTAAAAATAAAAAATTGCTATCTCCCAGCCATAAACTTTGGTATTTTGGTAGTAAATGGTATCACTGTTATTACAGAAAACTCGTTGCTTCGTGGAGATGAAAATCCTTCTTTGTGCTTTTTTGTTTAAATTGCGTATGACAAATGGAAAATACGATAAAAAGTATTGACTTCTTTTATTCCAAATTACACGGGAAATTTCCAGTGTTGTGGAGACGGATTTTTATAATAAATAGCAGTAGTAACAACAACCAAGCTCATAGAAGATCAAACAGTGACTTGGATACTTCAAATATTAGAATACGAAAGGTAAATAATGATATTGATAGAGCCAAGTTTGATTATGTAATATTTGGAATTGCTGAAGAAGTCTTTGTAGAAGATTTGAAGACAATTTTTTAAATAAGGTTGCATTGTATCACAGCTAAGATTCCTCTTATTAGCCAAGTCTATATTGAAAAGAATTTAGCATTGCTTAATATAAAATATTACGAAATGAAACATTGTTCAAATCTGTTAAGAAAACCGAAAAATATAAAATCAACTTTAGCATGATTTACTTCCTTTTTTAACAAAAATGGAAACCAGATAACCGTTTTTTCCCTAAAGAAAATTCTTTCTAGTTTCTATTTCCCTCATTTCTTATTAAATACCTTGAATCTTTGCAAGTAGAACAAAGCTTCAAATTTTCTAAAGTTCTCCAACTCAAAAGAGTCTGAGATGCAAAGACAAAATTGATAAATGATACTATGTCATCATCATCATTGTTTCCATCAAAAAAGAGCAAAAAATATCTTTTTTAGATATTATTTTATTCATGGTTACGTCGATGTTTGATTATGATGATGAAATTCTCGGAGTTCCTTTCCCCTTCCGTTTCCGGTTTCTTTTCTTTTTTCCTACTTTCTAATCAGATGCGCCAAAAATGAAATTTTATTTTTAGGACACGGAGCACTTAAAAATTCAGGATCAAGATCCTTTCTTCCCTCCTGCGGAAGACGTTGTGAAAGACGCAAAATTGGTTCGAGTCAGAGTGAAAAATACACGGTTTTGTCTCCTCAGGGTTAGTTTTTTACTGCCTCTTTCTTACTTCCTGTTTCCAGTACAAATCAGTCACATAACAAAGATTTGCTCAAATGAGTATGAAACGGCTTTCTCCAGTATTCAACTTCTTAATTCCGTTGCAAAAAAAGAAGATGCAGAGAATAACATAAATCAAGCAAATAAAGTGTTGCAAAATGATTTTCACCTCGAGTGAAATGTGCAACGGTTTAAAAAAAACTTTTCTATCCATGCAGTTCGGATTAAAAAATTGTATGATATATCTCAATTTGCTTTCTGTTGTTAAAAGACAGAGAGGAAGTCGTCGATGCAATAATTTCTTTTTTAATTTCTCCATCGTATTAAGATGCACTTAAAATTATTGTTCAAACCTTATAAATCTACAATCAAATAAATTATGCTATCAAAGATCAAACATTACTAAAATTTGAATAGGATGTTTCAACAAGAAAGCTTTTAGTAAAGTTATGTAATATGCATGATTAAAAACGGTAGGACGAGTTCCATTTTTATTACATCCGGTTGAAAAATCCTAAAATAGTGCAGTATACGATGCAATGTCCCAATGCCTTTGTGAGCTTTCACCTTTTCAAAATTTATGTTGAGGACTATCTGTCATTTCGTTCTATCCTGCACCCCTCAAGGTACACAAGAGGGACTGGGAAATGGATGGGATGGGGAATAGAAAAGGAAACCTGTTTATCACTTTATCCAAAATGTAACTCTTCCAGAAAAACCTATTCGTATAGGATAATGCATAGCTTTAGCTGGGTTTTTAGTGATTTATGAAACAGCTTATATTGGTTTAACCTTTCTGCAATAATTCAATCCGAAAATTTATAAAAGGTTGAATTGATAAAATATAAACAGATCAAATTGACTTGGAATCGTGTGCAAGTGTATTCTGTGTAAAATTTATCTGTTTAATAAAAAACTGAATGCATCTAATTTAAATCTCGTTCGACTTTAAAATATAAAAATTTTACATTTTGCAAAACAATTAATTTTATTTATAAAATATCTCGCTTCAATTTCTAAATGAAAGGTGTAGTCTTTAAGAAAAGTCTCTTTTCAACTTCCCTGTATATTTGTTGATATTTTTCTGAAATGATAACAATGACA
This sequence comes from Lepidocyrtus fimetarius, assembly GCA_036507315.1. Lineage (NCBI taxonomy): Eukaryota > Metazoa > Arthropoda > Collembola > Entomobryomorpha > Entomobryidae > Lepidocyrtus > Lepidocyrtus fimetarius. Next base: position 12,480 of record JAANSO010002264.1, read on the forward strand.
AGTCCATTTTCCTTTTCCGGTTGAGTTGTTTTGAGAAATTCAAATGCTGGTGGGCTATTTGGAATAGAAATTCGTATCCAGGACGTTACACAAGAATACAATCGTTTTTTTTCTCCAGATAGGTTCATATCAAAAATATTTGTTGGTGCTGCTGTTGCTTCAAAGAAAGTTGTTGTTGAGGAACATGAACACAAAACATTTTTGCAGATGGTTCCTATAAGAAAATTAAGGTTCTTCTACTAAGCTGAGCTGTAGACAGAAAAATATGCAAAGTAGCTGGAGAAAGTACATTTAAACAACTCAGCCATAACCGAATTCTTATTTCCCTGGTGAATCATATTTTTAAAGACAAAAATGACAAAAGCACTTTTAGAGGAAGCATCTCTTGCAATTTACTAGGACACTTTCAGCAAGAAACAGCAAAGAATTCTTTTATGCGAATTTGAAATTGATGCTTTTCCCTCTAAGAAAATGTATTGGTGACTGGAGTGCTATTTGTAGTGATGATGTACAAAAAATTGAATAAAATTCTACTCCTTTCACTTGTCCTTGTCACTCTCCTGAATCTTCAGGAAAAACAATTTCTTAACTTGGGGTATTCTAAGAGAAATCTGGATTCAGTGGCCAACAAATAAATTGTTATCGTTTCTATTTAAATATTTTTAAACAGATTTTACTTTCTCGTACTTGCGGAGAGACGAGATTTGCTGGGACGCTACATCAGAAAAGGTTTAGATTAGAGGAAAAGCCTATTTTTATCAAATTGGTTGAAATTTACGAGTTAAAGTTTACTTAATTTCGGGCAAAATCTTACCTGGGTCTTATTTTTAAAACTTTTTCACTAAACTTTTAATGTTGGAAAAAATGGAATAGTTTTTATTTAATTTAAAAGCTTAGAAAGTTATTTTTCACTTAAAACATTAAATATTTTCTTGGGTTTGTGCGACGTATGATTACATCTCATTTTTCTGTTTGTCATTGGATTTTTTCATAAAAAACAATAAAATGCACTCACGCACTTTTATAAAGATTTCTTAAGAAAGATATAAAATTATCGAAAAGAAGAGGCGTTCTTGAGATCACGGTTGTTTATTATGGGGCAAATACAGAGGTGATGATGGGTTTATAGCTTTTCATAAGTGGCTCGCGTACACGGTTTTTATCACCAATTTCCCCTTAAATGAAATATATTCAGAGTGAAGGAGAAGTTATATCTTTTTTAAACTGTGTCTTAAGCTAGCTCACGGCTTTGACTCCTATCTTAGGGGAATTTTGTTCAATGTGGGTACATTTTGTTGATATGGAAAGTGATTTGAAGTGTATTTCGATATTAAAATGTAAAAATCTTTTTAATCAGCTTAAATTTATGAGACAGATTCAGATTACTAAATGAAGATGAGATGACGATAAAAAAAGTGATAGTAATTGTGCGAAATTATCTTAAAAGTTAAGCTAATTAATGTTCATTCAATTCATCATTTAAATTCCATACGTAAAATTGGCTGAAAACTTTGTAATGCGT
>JAANSO010002265.1:0-13996 GCA_036507315.1 Lepidocyrtus fimetarius
TATGTAATCTACTATGCGAATTGTATTTGTGGATAATTATTATGCTATATTTTTCACTATTTATTTAATTTAAAATAAAAATTGAAAATTAGTAGAGAGCTACTTTGTTTACTCTAGCGTAGCACAGCTGATTCCCCTTCTTGTGCATGTAATGGAGAAACGAATTTAATCATATTTTCCATTGAAAAGTAAACGTTTTTACTTTAAAGCTATTCACTGCAAAGAACATTGCAAGAAACAATCCTCTTAAGAAACTGTCAAAAACGGAAGGGTTTCGTCAGACTCGTATTTATTGCAAAACTATGCCCAATTTTGTGAAATTTGAAGCAAAAATGCGTTTGAAATGTAAAATTATGTACTTTATAATGAAATAATCTATACCAGAACAGAAGACAGGAATTGTACTTAACACGCTGCGCTCTTACCAGTGATAAAAATAGTTTTCATCAGAATAATTCATCGTTCATAGATAAGTTCAACAGTTTCCAAAACTTAAGGTTTTTTTACACTCATAAAAATATTGTAATTGCTGATGAAAGGAAATAACGAAAGCTCATCTTTTTAAGTACGTGGAACAACATTATTCATTTATTTTTACAACATGCAAATGCTCCAAAACAATTTTTATTCATTATTCAATTTCTTTTTCGTGCCATGACCTTTCTAACATGTAAAAGAAGTTGAAAAGCTGAAGAGAGGATTTTTATTTCTGTTCTAAGAAGCTATTTTCTGAAAAAATTATATAAACAGAGATACAAAATGAGAAAATCATGTGGAAGGAAAAGAGAGAGAAGTTTGGATGCTTCTGTATTTCATAGTTTCTGCTCTGGCTCCATTTTATGTTTTAATGCTCTCTACTCGACAACTTTGCCAAACGCTTTCTTTTTGCGTGGGTTTTCTCGAAAAAGGAATTTTGCATTTCAGTTTCACCAAAGCTATGAACAAGAGCAGACATCCGCTTCGTTGCTGCATTTCTGGAGAAAGTTTGGATTTTCTGTTTTTCTACAAAGTCTCACTTTACCCCAAAACATCTCTGATTGATGTTTATTTTTGAGTTTTAAAATGTTATCTAAAAAGTTTTAAAGTCTCAAAGGAAATCAATCATGTACAAAATTATTATACATCAAAAGTTACTCAGCTTACCTGTGTTTGTTTGCTTTTTTGCAAAAACACAAAACTTTTGTGGCGTTTGAAATGTTAAATGCAGTTGATGTGCACTCATCTTTCTAATTTGAGATTGTCGTTTTGTCATCATCTTGACATTCAAAACATCTGCAAATCTTTTATAATATTTAACTATCAATCTGGAGAATTGCTGTGCCAATTCTACATGAAAAGTGTTTTCCTAAAGCAATTTAAATAAAGTCTTTTTTTCACGAGTGAATGCGTGCTATGTGAATACGTATGTTTAATTGAAATGGATTTTTTAAAGATTCTGAAACTGAAATCTGGTTAGCAAAGAAGAGGAATGTGAAGGATTGTTTCCAAAACAAGGGATAAACCAATACGGAGTCCATTTCAGGTACAATATTCAAATAAGGTGTTATACAACTGTATTTCTTTTGTTGACCTTTGGCGTGTCACTAAAACGAAGAGATGCATTTAAAATCCCTTCAGGGTTCCCTTTTTGGTTTCAAAGGAAGATGAAAGGAACGATGTTTTAAAACAAACCCAACTGCAAGCAATTTTTGCAAAATAAAATGTCTCTTTTTCTAAAATTTGCTCTTTAAGCGAAAGAAGTGCTGAGTTTTCCTCTCTGAAAAATAATTCAATTACAATTTGTTTTATTTTGAACATGTCAAAGACACGGTTCATACTCCATTCCTTTCATGCTTTCCAGGCAAACATAATGAGAGGTTTTAAACTTGCCATTAGCAAAGTTTTCTCTTTTTTGCTGATCAGAAAAAGCTTAATCACTTTGTAAACTCTTTTTCGAATCTGTCCCTCTTTATATCCATTCCTGCATGTTCTCTTTTCATTCAATTTTGGAGTGAGTTCTTAACTAATTGGATTCCCATTCCCGTTTTTGAGGTTTTTCAGAAAACTAAATGAAAGTTTGGAAGGAAACGTTTTTCTTTATTATGTCTTGTAGTTGTAAGCTTTTGAAAGGCATTGCAGCTACAATATGAAAGATGTGAAATTTGCTCTTGATTTAAGTTCGTTTTACAACGGTATCAATAAACACATTATGCTTGTTAAATAGTTTTCATAAAGGTAATCGGGTATTAACAGTAACGCAATTAAATTGTCTCTCACTTGAGTTTACTTAACTACAATTGGCGCGAGGTTCTATTTTATTTCATTGATTACATTATCCTTAAATTCTTTATTGCAGATTATTTTATCGTCTTAACTTTTAAAAATCAACGAAGGTGAAATTCGAGCGGCTCAATTCGAATTTTTGTGTTTGAGCAATGATTATAGCAGCAAATGTCATGTGTCCATTACGAGCAATTTAAACTCACTCAAATTACTACAAAAAAGTGTTTACATCCTTTTACGTCCAGATCTCTTTCTTCACTGCGAAAACGAAAGAAAGTACAATTTTAATGCATGACAAAGTGAAAGTGATGAATTTTTTATTCGTAGAAATGTCGAAATAGTAACAAAATATTTCTGCATCGAAGCAAATTTGGAAAGTTGAATAAATAAAAGTTTTTTTCTCGGATTAGTGAAATCGAATTTATTTGAGTGAAAGTTTTTTATGGGATTATTTCTATCAAAATGGCAACCCTTTCAACAACTAATCCAACTCGGGTTTTAACAGTCAAGAAATTAATTTATCCCTTACTGATAGTCATTTTACTTAACTACAACTGCTGCGAGGTTCTATTTAATTTTTTTGAATGCCTAATTTTTAAACTCTTTACTGTAGATTACTGTATCGCGTCGTCTCAAATTTTGAAAATCAACAAAAATAAAACTCGAACGCCTAATTTGGAATTTTTGCATGTTTGGAATAGTTAAAAGAGCAGGTCTAATATAACAAGGCTAATTATGAGCAATTTAAGTTCAGGATTATGCGAAAAAGAAAATCTTCCAATACTTCGTTCGTCAACATCCCATTCTTCACTGCAAGAACGAATGAAAGTGCTCGTGTAATTTTAATGCATATCAAAGTGAAAGTAATGATTTTTTTTATTCCTACTAAATGTCCAGACAGTAACAAAATACAATTATTCGTTCTATTTCTGCTTTCAAACATTTGAAAAGTTAAATAAATAAAAGTTTTTTCTTGGATTAGTGAAATCGAATTTGTTTGAAAGTTTTTCGTGGAATTGTTTTTATTAAAATGGCAACGCTTCCAATAACAAATCCAGACTTTCCACCCACTCGTCAAGCGGGTCTCTGTCAGTTTGTAAATCTGAAAGAGGAAAACGCGCGAATTGTTTTGTTAGCAATTTTACTTCTTTTCTATCTTGGACTGGGAGCGATACTCTTTCAAACTTTGAAGGAACCTGAGGAAAAGAAGATCGATTTCGGTTTTTTCCAGCATAAGAAACTAAAATTGTATTCGGGTAATATTTTTTATTGAAAGGATAAGGATAAAATTATTGTTTGTTTCAAGAATTTTTAAACGTACGCACTTGTAATTAAAAATCTTGTTCAAAATCAAGCATTCATGGATTCGGTTGAACAAAATTTATTTCTTAGCAATATCAGGGTCAAGTTAGTTGGAACTAAATCAGATACGAATTACCTGAGGATTGTTTATTTTGTTTATTTATGCTTGTTTATGCATTTACGATTGCAAATCAGTTTTCATTGAATAATTGCACATGTCTGTTTGGAGCATTCGTAAACATTTCTTTTATTCCTCTTGCCTGTTTACAACATGCAAGAAATTCAAATAGTATAGCATTGAAATAAATGAACAAAAATGTTTTATTTTTACTCCACGTGCCATTCTAACCAAAATAATCAGTTCTCTACGTAAATTAAGGTCATTTTTTAAAAATAAGCTTATTCGTTTTCTCGACATTAACTATGATTAAAGTTATTTTAACCATAGGAATTTAAATTATAGCTAAAGCTGTTTCCGTGTAGATTTATAATCCACCAGGAAGTGGCGCTAGTGAACTAATTAATTAAAGCACAGGATATAAATAGCAGAATTTTACGCCAATTTTATACGGACACAATTTTATATTTTTGCACTATTGCAAATATTAACAATTCATTAGTTTTCCCTAGAAAATACTTTTTACAATATGCAAATAAACTCAAACTTCTGGGAAGCTCTAGTAGATGCCTTGATAATGCCAAGGATGATGCAGTTTTTTACGTAGAAACCCTGATTTTTATTACCCTTTAGCGAGTTTGATCACAAAAAAGCTAATTTTGTCTGTTTATATTGAACTATAGCAAACAAATTTAAACACGGATAATTCAGAGGAAAACTTGTTGTTTGGGATATGACTGCATTGTGGAAAGATTGCAAAGTTAAGCTTTGGCCACACAACAAGAAAAAAAGGAAAGAAGATTTACTGAAGGAATTGTGAACAAATTTGAGTGGGATGAATCACGTGTTATGATTTTTACAATAACTTTGGTAGTTAATTTATAATTCAATCAGTCAAATAACATCTAGGTTTGAAGATCAAATTGGAGTAATTTAAAACAAATTTCGGCTTTTTAAATCTGAAACCAACTTTTTAAACCTAATCTGTTCTTTTGGAAATGTTGTTATCTTTACTAGAATCGATAAATGCAATAAATTTGTTTTCTATTTGACTTCAAAATATGCAATAAAACGTTTACATTTAGTCGTTTCTACTTTTATTAGTTTTTATTATTTTAGAATGGAATATTTTATATTTACCTGGCGACGATGACGACGTTGAGGATAAACTCTTTTGAAATAAATTCTTTAATAGAAAAAATCATCAGTATGCATTTACAGGATCTCAGAATTGCTATTCCAGATTTATGCTTTATGGTTCAGGAGGCTGTGGTTACAAGCCAGACATTTTTTAAGTTGGAAATGGAGCACACAATTATTATGTAACTTCTTTTACATCTGTCCATCATTATGAGAGAAAAGACCTCACAATTGTATATTTTATGAAAATTTTCGTGTGCCGTGAGGGTAAAAATATTTATTGGATATCACAACGTGAAATAATGCGAAATGTTTTTCACATTTTTGCCCTAACAAATTTCTTCCTCTTCTTTTGTTTTGTACGGGATATATTTTACTTAGGTAGACTTGTCGTTCATCATTCGGATAATAAAAGATGATAAAAATATTAAATGTACAAAGCCATGAGTAATACAAGCACAATTGGAAGCCTAGTCACGTTTCCTGGTCTTTGCTGTGACGCAGAAACGAAGTAAATCCTGTTTTCTAACCTAAAAAGTAAAAGTTTTTTACCTTTAAAGCCTTTTTATGCAAAGAACATTGCAAGAAACAATCCTCTTAAAAACTGTCAAAACCGGAAGGGTTTTGTCAGATTATTACAAAAGTATTACAAAACTATACCCAATTGTATTGAATTAGAACCAAAAACGCGTTTAAAATGTAAGAATATGTACATACTAATGATATTATCTGTAACAGAACGAAAGACAGGAATTGTACTTAAAACCACACGTTCCTTCCAGTGATAAAATAGTTTTCATCAGAATAATTCATCATTCATAGCTACGTTCAATAGTTCCCAAAACGTAAGGCTTTTCTACCCTCATAAAGGTTGTAATAGCGGGTGAAATTAACGAAAGAGATGCTTATCTATTTTAATTTGCAGAACATCACTATTCATTTCTTTTTACAACCTGCAAATAAAACAATTTTATTAATTCTTAATTTCTTTCTCGTGCCTTTTTAACGTGGTTTCAAAAGAAGTGGAAAAGCTGAACCTTTTTTATTTCTGTTCTGTGAAGCCATTTTCCAAACAAATGACCTAAACAGAGATACAAAATGAGAAAATCATGTGGAAAGAAAGGAGAGAGAAGTTTGGATGCGACGGGATATTCTAGTTTCTGCTCTGGCTCCATTTTTTAATGCTGTCTAGTCTACAACTTTTCCAATCCCACGCTTTCTTTCTGCAAGGTTTTTTCCTTTGCCAAAAGAGTTTTTCATTTTAGTTTCACCCAAGCGATAAACAAGATCAGTTATCCGCACTCTCAAGTGCTCACTTTACCCCAAAAACATCTCTGGTTGTTGGTTTTTATTTTAAAAATGTTATCTAAAAAGTTTTTATAATTTCAAACACTAGAAGGATTACCACACCTGCAATTGTTTGCTTTGTTGCAAAAACTCAAAAAAAATTGTGGCGTTTGAAGTGTTCATTGATGTTGATGTGTACTCATCTTTCTAATTTGTGATTGTAGTTTTGTCATCATCTTGACATTCAAAAACACCTGTACTGCAAATCTTTTATATTTAAATATCATTCTGGAGAAAATCTGTACCAATTCCACATGAAAAGCGTTCTTTTAAAGCAATTTATATATATTTAAAGTTAATTTTCTTGTTGCGAGTGAATACGTGTTACGAATATGTTTGTTTAATTGAAATGGATTTTTAGGAGAAAACAGTAACATGAATGACTGTTCCGAAACCAGGGATAAACTATTTGATACGTACTCCATTTTGATAGGTACATTTCTATTTGTTGACCTTTGGCGCGTCACTAAAAAGAGAAGATCCATTTAAAATCCCTTCAGGGTTTCTCTTTTTGGTTTCAAAGGAACATGAAAGGAAGGGTTTCAGCAAAACAAACCCACTGCAAGCTTTTTGCAGAATAAAATGTGTCTAAACTTTACTCTAGAAGGAAAAGAAGTGCTGAGTTTTCCACTGTGAAAAATAATTCAATTACAATTTGTTTATTTTGAACATGTCAAAGACAAGGTTCGCACTCCGTTGCTTTCATGCTTTCCAGGCAAACATAATAATTGCTTTTAAACTTGCTATTAGCAAAGTTTCCTTTTTTGCTGATCACGAAAGCTTAATCACTTTGTAAAACTACAAGTATGGGATTCAGAAATAAACCATTTAGCTCTATTCCAGCATGCACGTTTTTGATTCAATATTGGCATGAGTTCTTGGCTAATTGGATTTCCATTCCCGTTTTTGAGGTTTTGAGAAAATTAAATATAAGTTTGGAAGGAAATGGTTTTATTGATTATGCCTTGAAGTTGTAAGGTTTTGAAAGGATGACAGCTACAATAGGAAAGACGTGAAACTTTGCTCTAAACTTGAGTCCGTTTTACACGGGTAAAAATAAACCCATCAAACTTGTTACATAGTTTTTACAAAGTTAATCTGTTATTAACAGTCAAGCAATTAAATTATGTCTCACTTTTCATATTAGTTCATTGATCACGCTATGCTTTAATTTGTAATTGCAGATTACTCTATCGTCTCAAGTTTTGACAATCAACGAAAGTGAAATTCAAACGGTTAAATTGGAATTTTCGTATTATAGTATTAGTCAAGACGAAAGGTGTTACTGTTCCTTATGAGCAATTTAAATTCAGATTACTACGAAAAGGAAATTATTCTACACTCCGTCAACACCTCTCTCTTCACTGCAAGAACGAAAGAAAGTACAATTTTAATGCATGTGAAAGTGAAAGTGATGAATTGTTTATTTTCAGCCGCTACAAATGTCCAAAAAGTAACAAAATATTTCCGTATCGAAACAAAGTTTAAAAAGTTAAATAAAACTTTTTTCTCGGATTAGTGAAATCGAATTTGTTTGAGTGAAAGTTTTTTATGTTTTTTTATTAAAATGGCAACTCTTCCAACAACAAATCCAGACTTTCCACCCACTCGTCAAGCGGGTCTTTGTCAGTTTATAAATCTGAAAGAGGAGAACGCGCGAATTGTTTTGTTGGCAATTTTACTTCTTTTCTATCTCGGATTGGGAGCAATCATCTTTCAAACTTTCGAGGAACCTGAGGAAATGAGGATTAAAAGTGAATTTGTTGAATTGTACGATGATTTTGTGTGGAATTTGACAGGGCGTCACGCAATTGCTTTTGGATTTGAAAGGGAAGTGGCAGGGGAGCATGATTTCAGTGATTTAAGTACGTACTTGAGGTTTAAAGAAAGTGATATTGGAAGTGGTAACAATGACACTGGTTTAATAAGTTCCCCACTGGAGCCTCAGATTTTCAATGGGAATGAAACTCCTTTGCTGAATAATTTGCATAAACTCTTGTTTGCGTATGGGAATGCGACGCAGGCCGGGGTAATCTGGAAAAGGAGGAGATGGGACTACATCGGAAGCTTTCACTTTACTTGGACCATCGTTTCCACAATTGGTGAGGACCAAGAAGAATGTCTAAATTATTGAATGCTGTAATATGCAATCAATACTAATCTTATCTTGTCATCTTAATTGCCAATTTTTAAATTAAAAAATTAATTTTTAATGTAAAACTTTCTTCCAATGCCTTTCGTAAATAGTAGCATGGCCACGTTTAGCAAAGCCTGGGACACTTGAAAGCTTTTTTATCGAATAAATAACCTTTCCGGGTGGTATCATTTTTTCGTTACGTTTTTCCCAAAGTAAAAAAGCAGATGAGCTTATGCAGTAAAAATAAACCACCCAAGCACCGACTTTTACTGCAAAACCAAGGCTTTGAGATTGAACTTCATTGGTGAATTTTGTCTGCGACTTCATTATTTCTTCACCGTTGGGGTGCATTCTATTTCCGGTAATTGTGGAAACAATTTTATTCTGTTATTATGCAACTGACATTGTATCCTTTTTTATTTACAGGATACGGAGCAACGACCCCAACAACCATCTTTGGTAAATTGCTGGTGATTCCGTACGGATTTTTCGGCTGTGCAGGAGGTCTCCTCTTCTTCAATTTATTTCTCGAACGGATAATCACTTTCCTTGCGGTTTGCATGAGAACCTACAGAATCCGACGGCAAAAGCGTCGCTCTTTTATTTACGGAGGAGAACCCAATAAAGTGTGGGGTGAAGGTGTAAAAGGAAAGAGCGTTTCCCATTCTACTGCTGGTGCTACATCACATGCATCGGCCTTAGCGCTTCCAGCCCGGGGAACCTCTCCCGCCCGTTCTTCAACAGGTGAAGGGTCAGTAGTTGAGGAAGCAGACTGGAAACCTTCCGTTTATTGGGTGATGCTCTGCCTTCTCCTAATGTCCTCCGTCGTCATCTTCGGCTCTGCTTTTCTCTTCCAAGCAATGGAAGGATGGAGCTTTGCAGACGGAGTTTACTTCAGTTTTGTGTCCTACGCCACCATCGGCTTTGGAGACTTTGTCTCTCTTCAGAACAAATCCTACGGAAATTGGGAACTCCTTTACAAAGTGGTGGCTTTCAGCGTCATGGTGTTTGGTTGCTGCTGCATCTACTCCTTACTCAACGTCACTTCCATCGTAATCAAGCAAGTGTTGAACTGGCTTATTCAGAAAATACACTATTGCAAGTGCTGCCGTTGCTGTTTTGCTCATTGCCGAGGCCCTGCTGCCACGATGAGGAGGCTCAGCACAAGGAGGAAAAATTCAAGACAAGGAAGAATTGGAAAGAGAAAGCATTTCAATTCTCATTCAAATCATTCTCGAAAAAATTTTCCAGTGACAATGTTAAGTGACGGCCCTTCAGGGATTTGCATTGATTTGGAGGAGAGAAGGTGCTCTGGAGAGAATATGATAAGCATTCGGGGCGAGTTGAGCAACAAAGTAAGCTTGGCTGTGATGCAGAAAAGACTTTACGAAACTGCACAGATGAGCAGACATTCGGGAAATTACGAGTCCAGCTTTTCCGCTACTTCAGTGGGACCTTTGGCTATCGTTTCGCAGAAACTGGGAGATAATCACTGAAAATACTAGAATTTCTAATTGGACTTAAAAAGAAGAAACTCAACTCATTTTCAATATTAATCCGACCAAGAAAAGTAATTATTTAACTCCCAGTGGAGTGAAGAATAGAAAACTACTTCCGCCACGTGTTAACCTGGTGATTGCTGTTTGTTAGATATTTAATTTGTCAGTTCATTATAAAATCTATTTATGATGAAAGTTCTACTAAAGAAACTTATTTTGCAACAAAAACCTATTTTTACCGGAAATAAAACTTTTTTATCCTTGCAAGAAACTTTGCACTACTAAATCTGAAAATATATCTAATAGCATACAGTCTTCAATAATTTATTGGCGTCAATAAAAATTTAAGTAATTTATATTTATTTTAACGTAGATATTTGCAACATAGCGAATTCTCAAACAAATTCTCAAAAGTATTCAAACTACACCCCTAGTCAAACCAGCAAATAATAAAAATGGTTGTTTCAGCACTACAATAACCTTCACAATTCATTTTCATTTCTCCCCTGGAAAAATTCTTTGTATACATTCTGTTATTCAACCGTGTAAATTCCTGCACTTTTATTTTATTTCCCGAAACCCACGTAAACGCATTGATTATGCCAAGGATGATAGAGTGTTTGTTCGTAGGAAGGCAATTTTTTATTACCCTTTTGCATGATTGATCGCAAAAAGTTAATTTTGCGAGTTTATATAAAGCTACAGTAAACACAGATGCGAACACAGAAAACTCCAAGGAAAACTCGTTGTTTAGTATATGGATTGAGGAAAGAGTTTAGAAATTTAGCTTTGGCCACCCAGCATGAAAAGAAGGTAAATGAGATTTGCAAAAAGTAAATGTAAACAAATTAAAAAATGATAAATTACGTGTTTATTCACCTTTCAGATCGTTTGTTCGAATCAATTGCAATAGGGGTATAATTTAAGTGGTCAGTCTTACACCTTGTGTCTTGTACCTTGTACTTTTTTTTTTGCAAACTTAATTAATAATGCTACACATGTTGATGGGAGATTTTAACGCATCTAGGTTTAAAGGTGAAAGTTCAGTATTTAAAACAAATTTGAACCTTTTGCTTAAAACTCTGATTTTAAAATTGTTTTGCTTTTATTTTGCAATAAGCTATGAATCGCATCTAGATTTAAATTAGTAAACGTAAAAATAATTTTTATGTTCGACTTCAACATTTGCACAAATAATAATATCTTTAAGCTTTTATACTTTTACACCGCCAGGGAATTCGGTATTCTTCCCCTCCTGTAAACGACGATAAAGATATGATAACCTTTTAGTCGTATCGTATCAGCTTAATTCTTTATGGGGAAGATTCATCAGTATTCATTACCCGGATCTTGCAAAAACTTCCGGATTTTCTAAAAGTTCCGGGTTGCTGCGATTATAAACCAGGTAATTTTTCATACTGGAAATAGAGTACACAAAATTGTGGATTTTCATGTGCTGTGGAATTGAATGCTTGGATAATACACTCGTTTTTGCTGCGTGTAGGAAAGAATTATCATTGATATCATTGAAGATGATGATGATAACCTTTTACTCTTTTCCGCTAAATTCTTTATGAGGAAGATTTATCAGTATTCATTAACCGGTTCCTCGGAAAACTTCCGGATTTTTTGTCTAACTTCCAGGATGCTGCAGTTATAAACCAGGTAAGTTTTCATGAAGGAAATAGAGCATATAAGACTTTGGATTTTCTTGTGCTGTGGAACAGAATGCTGGGCAAATATTCATGTTCTTGCTACCGGCGTGTACGAAAGAAATATCATTACACACACGTCAAAACTAATAATAATGCAAAATTCATCACAATTTTGAACTCCATTTACTCAAATCTTCTTCTCTCATTTTCCTTTGTTTTATACTAGAAATATTTTACTTGGCTAGACTTGTCATTCATCATGAGAATAATAAAAGATGATAAAAGTACTAAATGTACAAATCCAACATCAACGGAAGCAAAATTAAAAGCCAGGTCACGTTTTTAATTTGAAAATTTGGAAGCTTTTAAAGCTTTCTTATGGTAGAACTTTGAAAATGAGAGTACTCATTAAAAAATGTTTTGTCAGACATGTACGTATTTATTGCAAAGCATATTAATTTTTGTGAATTATGTACCAAAGATAAATTGATCAATGAAGTGATATTGAAATGCGTTTGAGATCACATTATATCGCTATTGTAATTTCATTAATAATTCATATTTTACAAAGCTAGATTAAATTTTTCAATGTTGAAGATTTGATTGATTTAACCTTTTATCCTACATTTACCAAAAAGGCTTTTAATCACCGCCAAGCTATTTTTATCATTCTTAGTTTCTCCTATGTCATTTGGAATTTTACAAAGTGTTAAGTATTGAGCAAAACTCATTAAATGGGATCAGAGGTGAGGTAACTTGAAAATTGTTTTTGTGTAGCAGATATAGTACAAAATTATCTATCGATTGTCCAAGTCCTTTTTCGATACTTTTAAGCATTTGGAACCGACTGTAGATTCAGATTATAAGTTTGAGCCCTATTAAAAAGTTAGCTACTTGTAATGCTATCTCTTGTTAATGACAGGTCTTAACCAGTCAGATTATTTCATACAAGCGCTTTCTACAAACCCGTTATAAAACAAAATCAGTTAAAACTTGTGAAACCAATTATATATTCTCAACTGAACCCATAATTTTTAACTAAAAACATTTTTATGTAGTTTTCAAACAGAGCAGATAGAAGAAAATGTACTTAAGGAAACCCCATGCTCCTTCCATCATAATAATTCATCATTCGTAAGTTGCTAGCTTCAATGACTTCCAAAACGTGAGCCATTCAACCCTCATTAATAGTTTATAATGGTCAACAATTTAGGTGAAGAAGTTGATCTATTTCTATTTAAGCTACATCTTTATTTATACATTTTACGCCTTCCAAATGATCCAAAAGCATTTTTACTCACTCATACTTAATTTCTTTCCTTCTCGTTTTTTTCAGTTGGAAAAGGAGTTGAAAGCTGCTGAAAGTAGTTTTATTTCTATTCTGAGAAGTTATGTCCAAACAAATGGCATAAACAGAGATACAAAATGAGAAAATGAGTTGGACGAAAACAAGAGAAAAAGCTTTAATGCTTCTGGATCTCATAGATTCTGCTCCGGCACCATTTCTGTTGTAATGCTGTCTAGTCGAAAACTCTTCTAATCCCACGCTTTCCTTTTGCAGGGGTTTCTGCTTGCGAAAATGGAGTTTTGCATTTCAGTTTCACTCAAGCCATGAACAAGAAAAGACATCCGCTTCGTCGCTGCATTTCTGAACGAAGTTTGGTTTTTGAAATTTTTTCTACCATGTCTCACTTCACCCCAAAAACATCTCTGAAGGTTGTTTATTCCTAGTTTTCTATAAAGTGCTTCAGAATATGCGCTAAAAGTGCAAATTTACTATCAAAATGTGCAATATCAAGCGCATATTTATATTTGCGAAAAGTTTCCAAAAGGAGAAAGTACTTCGTTACTCATCGTCCGTTTTCTTGATTCGTTTTTAAAAAGTTTATTCGCGATTTGCTGCTCTACTACAGGATATTTAAGGTTTTGAAGGTGATTTAAAGTTTTCGTTTTAATTGCAAATTACTATTTACAAAGGTATTTTATTAAATAATTAATTAACATCATGGAGAGATTGAATCTGCATTAATTTACTTTGTTTCAAAATTTAAAAAAAATTGCGGCGTTTGAAAATAAAGAGGTGATTTCACCTGATGTGCATTTAGTTTTATAATTTGATTTTAGTTTTATCATCGTGACATACAAAAACATATCTGTGATGAAAATCTTACATTAGTTTGTTAAAATTTTAATCTGGGGGATTGCTGAACACATCCCACATGAAAAAGTGTTTTACTATAGCAATTTGAACAAACTTAAAGTAAATTTTTCATGTTACGAGTGAATATTCGTACTCGAACGTGTGCTACGAATAGGTTTGTTTAATTTGAATTTTTAAAGATTCAGAAACTGAAATTCGAGTTAGGAGAGAACATGAATGACTGTTCCCTAAACCAGCAATAACAAATAATTTGATATAGATTCCATGATAGGTACATTTCTATTTGTTGACCTTTGCTGTGTCACTAAAACGAGGAGATCCATTTAAAATCCCTTCAGGATACCCCTTTTTGGTTTCAAAGGAAGATGAAAGGAA
>JAANSO010002266.1:0-13993 GCA_036507315.1 Lepidocyrtus fimetarius
ACTACTTTTGTCAGTTTTACGTAACTTGTTTTTGAAATGTTTGTTTTTCAATACATATTGTATGTTTAGAAAAGAAAATTTAAAGGAGGTTGGATTTAACGTGGGAGAGATTTTTTCAGCATAAGGCAGAGAAGGATGTAGTAGAACAAAGCATTTTTATAGCATTGTAGTACTTACCCAGCCAGAAATTTTCGTGTAAAGCATTAGCTTTACGAGTGGGAAGCTTGTTAGTATTTTGCGCTAGGTTTGGCCATTTTTCCCAGTCAAAAACGTAGTTAGTAACACCCGGCTATTCAATGTGCAAAACGTTGGGAAAAGCGTGCTTAAAAGCTACATGTTTATCAATGTAACTAGAGAGTCGCTCGATTCTGTCGTATCGGGAATCTAGATTTTAATATCCTAAATACTTGCACCTTATTCACAAGAGCTCTGTACAAGATAGCTTGTTCTTGTCAAATTCCTTGTAAAAATATACAACACTCTACTTTTGGTGTCTCCTTTCCAAATTCAACCTTGACGCCCGAGTCAACACCCGACCCCCGAGTCGACACCCGACCCCCGATTCAACAGCCGACCCCCCATGCAAGAAAAAGATATCTTGTTTTTGTTGCAATATTCAATGTTAGTTCAACTTTAGTCCACTCAGGCGCTAGGAGTTTTTCAACGCTTCAGACAGACAGACAGAGACAGATGGACAGACAGACTTGAATAGAGCATTATATATATACTAGCTGGTTGCCCGATTCTGTCGCATCGGGTTCTAGTAAGCATGAAATGTGACGAAATAAGAATTTTAAAAAAATCGCCATAATCTATTGATTTAGCATCACTACTTTTAAAAGAACCACAAAAAATAAAATTCTTGAAAAATTTGTGCGGTTCTATATGTATATGAGCAAGTTAGGAGGTTAGTGTTTACCTAATGCATTAAGTTTAATCTAAGCATACTTATTTGTAAAAAAAACCGCAAGAAATTTGAACATTGAGAAAAATTTGTGCGGTTCGATATGTAAATGAGCAAGCCAGGAGCTTAATGTTTACCATATCATCTGGCGTGATCTAAACTCACTTATTTTTAAAAGAACTGCAAAAAAATTTTCCGTGACAGAATGACAAGCAGACCAACAGACAAACAGTCAGAATAAGCAGATTATATATATAGATAGATATGCAAACATTTTCCCATGCTAAATATCAATTAAATATTAAAAGCAGATATCAATAGAATATGCGTTCTTAATATTATGCAATGCTAGTGAGTGGATCATATGGTATGATGAAGTAATAATAATAACAAACTAAATTAGCATCATTATCATTAATTTAATTTATTAAACCAGTTTAACCAATTAGCTTTCACTTGAGAATTTTGATTCGCTTTTTAAAATATAGGGTCTGATTTATTCACACAGAGGAAAGATTGTCAGCAATTGCTTAATTGTTAATTACTGATTAGTGGTAATTAAAAATTCAACAAATAAAAATCACCTTTAATGTAAAATGGAGTAAAAGTAAAATAAGTTAAATTCACCAAAGATGAGGAATAATTAGATGAGATAAACAGTTTTACAGTTTGAATTTCAAACTTTGAAATGTGGCTTCACAGCATTTAAACTGAATAAACTGTAACTGTGTGTTTAGAGAATGATTAGAAATTGAAATTAATCCAACTGACACTTTAACTTTAAAAGCTAATTCACATCTGAAGTTGACAAAACTCCAAACTTTTGATTCTTTTAAAAGTATACTGAACGTTAAATTGAATGAGTGGATGCAGTGTAGAGTGGATGGATATTGCATGAGCACGTCCTACCAGCAGCATTCTGGAGGGAATACTCGATGGCTCCGCATAATTTCATTGACTATCGAACCCTGATAAAATTCGATTAATTTCAGATTGATATTACATGTGGGAAAACCCACACTTTCAGTGCGCTTTCTCCCTAGCGTTTTTTGCATCATTTGCACAGATAAAAGCTTGGGAAAAGTCAGGGGCTCAAATTAAAGCCTTTGAGTTTTCTTATGGGAAATTCCATTTGAAAACAATTTTTCTGTCATAACTTTTGTACAAGGCCAAGCGCCGCTTAGCAAATATATGCCAAATTATNTTATGGGAAATTCCATTTGAAAACAATTTTTCTGTCATAACTTTTGTACAAGGCCAAGCGCCGCTTAGCAAATATATGCCAAATTATGAAAAAAGTTATGACCGAAAAATGGTTTTCAAATGAAATTTCCCATAAGAAAACTCGAAGGCTTCAATCAAAGCCCCTGACTTTTTCCAAGCAGTTGGCAGAAGGTCGATACCTTGTTTTGAAGCTAGTACTTCATTTGGCATATATTTGCTAAGCGGCGCTCGGCCTTGGACACGCAATTGACTGGGTTTCCTGTCCTTGTGAGCGATCTTTGGAAGTGCGGCTGCATTCTACTCGGGATGCTTTCCCTTGAGTTGACCTTTCAAGTAAATTCTTATAAAATAAAATAAAAGGCCGCAAGCCTGCGTAGACACTAGCTTGAAAAGTTTGCAACATTTTGCAAGTATTTTAAAGTTCTGAAGTCTAACCGAATAAAGCTTTTATTCTGAAAGCTACGGCTGAAATTTTGATTTTTCAAAAATATTTGCTATTGCTACAAGCTATTTCCGTTCGAATGATATGCAACTTGCCATATGTTACAATTTAAGA
Organism: Lepidocyrtus fimetarius; assembly: GCA_036507315.1. Lineage (NCBI taxonomy): Eukaryota > Metazoa > Arthropoda > Collembola > Entomobryomorpha > Entomobryidae > Lepidocyrtus > Lepidocyrtus fimetarius. The sequence goes on from JAANSO010002266.1 coordinate 2,685, forward strand.
TTTTGTAACGGTCACTTCTAACGGCTTAACCGTTAGTCCAATATTGCCGAATAACAATACAGCTCTGTCCGAAGATTCAATCTATTTGACTGCCAATTTTGGTCAAAATCCGTTAAGGCGTTTTTGAGTTATCGTGAAGACAGACGGACAGACAGACGGACAGACAGACGGACAGACAGACGGACAGACAGACAGACTAACAGGTCGATTTCATGACTAGCTTTTCAAGCTAGTAATAAGAGCAAGAAAAACTGCAACTCAGAAACTAATCTAAATAATTTCATTAAAGACGCCCGTGCAGATGCAAACAGGATTTGTAATAAATGTTTGTTGACAGGAAGGAGTATTCTTTTACATCAAATATTTAAAACCATTTTAAAAGAATTAACTCGAATTTCCGGTTAAGTATAATAAACAGCTTTGTAATAATTTCCAGACTGTCCCTATCTTTAACATTGAGTGTGATAAGGTAGAATTAAGTTTTTAATTGATTTTTAAGCAAATTGCATGTCTACCTGAAATGCTTTTAAATAAATTACCTTACGTCTTACCGGAAGTCTGGAAAGTTCTTTTCAATAAATGCGCATGTAACTGGCTGCGGCTTAATCAAAAAGCCCAATACGAAATTGATAGTTAAAATGTAATTGAATTTTTAAAACGGCGTAAGCACATTTACAAAAATATTTTATTGCAATCCTTGGCGTATATTGCTAGTTAGTTATAAAATGTTTTTTAAAACTTTGAATTCCTTTTTATTACTTTTTACTGCAACAGAAACATTTCAAAAGAAAGTTCAACAAGAAAATATGTTAAATTTTTTTCATACATTCCAAGAATGTACATTTGTCTACTTTCACTATGCAATAATTAATTTAAAACTTATCTCCCCCTCAAATCCTTTTGGTAAGCAACAGCTCCTTCTCATTTCCGACGACTTCAACGCCGCTCTTGAAAATTACATAAAAGAATTTGCCATTTTGGAAGGAAACGTAAAAGTAGCGGATGAACTTTACAAAACAAATCAGAAATGGAGTGAAATATTTAAAAATTCAACAAACTTACCTGGATCCACGAGGTTGTCAAAGTGCACAGTGCGAGTTCTTATCGATTTGCTTCAGGATTACTCAACCCCGCTTGATGTGACAACTTTTAACCCGGATTTCGTTTGGAGGGTAATATTCTCTGACTATTTAAACTCAGCTTCAGTTGCAGAAGAAGTGGAGTTCAGGTTGAGAAAAGTAAACAAGGAAAGACACACCTACGGCGTTGTTTTCTTCGTGATTCGCAAAAATTTGGTTTACATTTCTTGTCCACATTCTTGCGGAAATGAAGAAAAGAAATTGCACGAAATTATTGAAAGTGGACTTCCAAGTGAAAAGCGAAAAGAGATAATTAAACTTTGGAGGGAACTGCATAAAAACATAGGTCCGGGCATTGTTCTAACTTCTTCGCTGTTCCCGGAAGAATTTCTAAGCCAGCCGGATTCTGAAAGGTCCAAAGCTTTCTGTCATAAAATAAATGCCCCAGTGACCTGGGCAAACCGAAACAACCCTTGTATTGCAATGGTGATAGCGCAAAAACACAATTTTACTTTTAAATTTATCAATTCAGTAGCGAAATGGGCTTTGTTTGAAAATGTTTTCTCGTTTGTTGACTTCTTCTCAATGGGGCCCCAAATTGAACATTTTAAATACCTTCCACATGGGGTTTACCTCCAACAAGCAAAGTTCATTGTAATTGTCAAGGATTTTCAAAAATTGGGAGTGAAACAAAGAGGGGACGGGCTTCTCAAACCTTTTGGGGTGCTTACCTGGGCTCTTCTAATTTCCGCAAATTTTCTAACAGCTTTTACAATAATTCTGCAAAAATATTGCACGATTTCCATCAAAAAATGGGATGTAGCTAAGTTTAAAAGAATTTTATGGTCGCTAAGCAGTCTCCTCGTGGGGCAATCTCCAACAGCTTTTGAAGTCCTGAGAATTAAATCAGTGGCGCTAATGCTTGTTTGGTTTTCCTGGAGCTCCCTTGTAGTCTTCATTATCAGCCAAGGCTACCAAGCCGAGCTTTTTTCTTCGTTGACCTTTGCTTTCATTCCGGATGTGCCTGAGACCTTGGAGGACCTCGTGGAAAGCAAGGAAACAGCTTTGGGGACCTACACCACTTGTCAGTATTTAGGAGAAGAGAAGGAAAGTTGCTACCTGGATAATATCATTCCCGACGCGATTAAAACGCGGAAAAATATTTTAAAGGAAGGAAATGGGATGTGTACTTCCGGGTTTTGCAATGTGAATTTAAAATCTTTTGAAAATCTGTTGAAGAAAATGAGGTGGCTTCTACCGGAAGTTGGAGACGAGTACTGGGAATTACCCTTTTGGATTTTAAAAGATACAGACAAGAAATCTAATTTAGGAAATCAATTTGCAATACTTGACGGATTCGAAAATATTTTAAAAGACATGCCAGATCAGCTAAAAGACCTTAGCAGGGGCACCATCTGGGTTTCCAAACCAGTTCCTGTTCCCCTCCTCACCCGAAGAGGTTATTTTTCTGTTTTGCAAACATATTTCTATGAGTTTTTTAACCGGGGCGTGGCGCAAATTTTGCAAGGCGGGCTGAATATAAAATGGGATGATCTACATTTCAAAGCAATTAAATTTTCTGAGATGAAAACCCTCGTAAATAAATTAAAAGCCGGTAAATTAAATAAAAGAGAGAAATTAAATATTGACTTGGAAGTTGGTAAAAATAAAATTTTGAATTGTTGGGGAGATTGCAATTACGAGAAGTGGAAGAATTATGGAATGACGCGGAAAATGTTTTCTCTCGTGAAAAAAGACATTTACTTCATTGTTTTAGGCTACTGGCTAGTTGCTACCGGTTTTACCTTTTTTGTTTTTATTTTGGAGTTGATTATAAGAAAGAGAAAGATTTTGGCGTGGATTTTGTCCAAAACAAAGAAAATGAAGTTAAGATTTAACTTTGGTACAGTCACAAAGACAGTTGTGCATCCGTTTTAGTTTCCAAAAGAACAATTATAATAAACTTGTGTGACCTTTGATCATCCTAATCTGATTACTCTGTAATGCTTTCAGCAGGATTTGTAATTATCAAAACAGCAAGAATGACAAAGGAATCAGCTTTTATCGCGGACGAATTATTTTCCATATGAAAGCCCCATGAATGATTCCTTGCCCCTTCAATGCATTTATTTAACAATCTTTGTGCTTGTTATAAAAGCTGAATTGTAACAACGGCTGTAATATTTATTGGAAATATTGCGAATATTTTCTTTTTTATTATGATTAATTACCGTACGATTTAAGATGGAATGTTTAACTTCCAAAAGCTGTAAATTTTTAATGAGTAAAGCTACGTCAAATTTAATACCAAATTTGCAAAGCTGAAGTGTGAATGTTTTAGCTGGATGTATGGCAAAAATCCAAACTTTATCGCTGTAGCTACTGAAGACAAATTTCTAACATTTTTGAAATGCCAATCACTTTCTGTCGGAATAGAGACGAATCGAAATATTCAAATGATTCATAAAATATTTTATTCGCAGTAAGTCATCACAAATATACGTTTACGAATTTAATTATAGCATTGATTATTAATAAAAGCAAAAATGAAATTATTTGCTGCTGCTTGTCAGAATGAATTATACTTTTTCTCGGAGCAAGCGACGATTTGCTGCATTCATGTATTTTTATAAGTTTTTAAATTACCCCAAATTCAAGAAAACAGTTTTTATAAAGAAATAACCCAATAGAAAAAAATTATCAGTTAAGCACATCAACAAGCACGCCCGTTTTTAATTACAATTTCAACGGGTTCATTTATTATAAATATTTACCTAAGCGCATTTAAAAGAATATCAGGAGTTTATCTGTTTCAATTTGCGTCACTGTGAGTTCTTGATATTTCCCATATTAACTCGTGCATATATGCTCCCTGTACTTAAAAACCTTAAAGCGTAATTACTCGCACAGGAAAATATTTAATTATTATACACTAGCATCAAAATTACACTTTTGCAGTAACTCCTACTCAGGGATTGTATTTATCCATGGACTTTTGTTTTCGTATGTTTTTACATTGTAAAAATGTAAAAAAGAACATGGAAATATGGTAAAATCATGTAAAAAAGACGATGCAATTGATGGATAAAATGCGATGTAAATTGTGTAAAAAGAGCAAAGCAGAGAGCTCTGCAGAGCAGCGAAGGGTGGAATAATTGTACCAAGCCATCTTCTGATTAAATTTGGAACTCAAAGAGCTCCAATTCACCCTAGCGGTCCTTTTTAACACAATTTGCACAAAATAGACAATGGATTCTCTGTTTAAAGAGTTTTCACATGATTTATCCATCATGTAAAAACTTTTGACCAAATACTTTTCTCATGTTATTACATGATTTTACCACAATTTCATCTTGGATTATGTAATATCATAATCATACCCTGCTCCTACTAGAACAGTTTCAAACCCTAAAATAAGGAAGTGAAGTGGAAAATTGTTGAGAAAGTGCTTCCGCTGTTTCCCGCTGTTATTATTGCAACTACTCATTTGCCAGTCTGAATTTGCGTCAGTAAAATTTTTGTTTCATTTCCTTTCTGTCTGCTATTTTCTTTTTCGTCTAAGAAGTAACAAATTTTTACTGATCAATTTTGGAATTTAACCTGTAAAATCATGGAAGCTAAAATTCTGCAAATATCCGAAATTCTCACAAAACTCTGGGGCCCTACAGGATTCAAAGAACTGCTAAGGCTAGAGCTCAACTTATCTCATAAGCTGAACCTACTTCCGTTTCGCGTTACTCCATACTCAGTAACCCGAGATGAACGTATTCCATGGAAAGCAAAATTGGTGTTTGGATTTTGTATCATATCCTGGCTGACATCCCTATTCGAAGCACTTTCTCCATCGGGCAACATTCTGGGACGGATATTTCAAATCTTCATATGCGCAGATAAACTCACAGGTCTTCTATGTCATTCTCAGCAATACTTAAACTCGCAAAGTCATCACGCCCTGATTAGCAACCTTGTACTCGAAGAAGGAAAACTTTTAGGGAGAAAAACCAAATTGAAATGGTTTTCAAGAGCACTAGTACTATTAAATTTTGCTGGGTTTTTATTATTTTGGCTTTTAAGCTCCGCACTACTTTCCTTCAAAGCCTGCACATTCCATCCTGTTTTAAACTCAAAGATTTGCAAATTAATGGAAAATTTTTTCATTACTTTCTTTGTGGAAGCTGTCATTTTAGTACAAATCCCAATCACAGTGCTTATTTCAATCAATACCTGTCTAACTTCAATTTACTTTATTCAAACAATGTTCAAAAATAGTCTTTCAAGGATAAAAGATGCCCCTGGAAATTTTGAGTTATTTGAGTTTAGAAAAATCCACGTTTTTACAAACCTTGTAAACGACTGTCATCAAATGGTATTTTTACCATTAGTGAACTGTACTGGAAGTACAGTGATGATTATTTTGCTCTACGTCATTATCCGGTTTAAGGAGGAATTTGGGATTTTTATGTATTCCGCTGTTGTAATGCTTTACATTGTAATTTTGTTATTTTGCATTGTAACCCTTGATATTGGCAGTAGAGAAATCACACTTTCAAGGAAGGTATTAGGAAAAACAGGGAAAATTAAAGGAGGAAAAGCAAATGATTTGAAATGGGCGAAAGTGTTTTTAAGGTCTTGCCATCCAATATCTTTAAGAATTGGACAATTTAACAAATTAGATAGGGGAAGGGCCCCTGCCTTGATAAGGTTTTGCTTGCAGAGAACTTTTTTTCTAATTGTGAACTCTAGAAGTTCTTAAAGTATATTTTAGCAATTATTTAACATGTACAAAATTGAATTAAATAAAAAGCCGCAAGCCTGTGTAGACACCTGAAAATTTTATTTTTGCAAAAAGGTTTTGCAAATTTGCACAAATATTTGCATATTTAAATTACTTTTAAAGTATTAAATATTGTTAGAAGTTGCGAATCCCTTTGACGCCATTCAGTCAATTGTTTTTTTGAAGAAATCTTCAGCGATTTTGCTCCAATCTGCATTAAAATTCACTCTAATCATTAATTTTCAATCCTCTTCTTCTTCATCATCTTCACCAATTGACTTGTTATCCTCTTGACTGTCCTCATTTATGGTATCCAACGAGCTTTTAATTTTACATTGTTTTTCCAACTCAATCTTTTTTAATTCATTTTCAACTGTAAAGATTTGAACTTCTGCCTTGTCGCAAAGCTCATGCTTTCCCTCCTCTTGTGCTTCTTGTTCAGACTCTACGGACGGACCCTGTTGCACTGGTTCATTTAATTCATATTCCTCAGCAGATTCCTGGGCTTTATTAAAACAGCAGCAGAGAAAGCGTGCCAAACATTTCCCCTCGCGATCATCTTGAGTGGCTCCGCAAAAACGATAGCGACCTTGTTCCACCGTTGCATTATTTTGGGCTTCTCTTTTTCTCCACCTCAACTTTATTCCGCTTCGACGAAAAAGAATGAAGATAAAAATGAAGTAAAAGGAAAGGATTATCCCGACGTAGATTCCTTTGTGTCAGTTTTGATATGAAAATTCAAAAAAGAAATCATTTTTGAAAGTTTTTATTAACTTGTATTTGTTTTTATTCTTGTTTATACCTGCATTTGCCTTTGCATCCCTGTGCATCGCTAAAATCTTTGCTCTTTGATCACTTGGCATAAAGACTTTTTGAGGAGTGGATGAGTCTGACATGTAGTCATAGTAGAAAGTACCGTTATAGCTGTCTCCTTCATTTGCAATGTATTTTTCTATCCATTCAATTTCTTCACTTGTGTAAGAATCTTCATCCAGAAAGTTCCAGATTGTATTATTTTGCATCTTTGATTTTGTTTTCAACAACAATTGATTCTAGGTATCCAGTAGTTTTATTATAAATCTGCAAAAAGGCAAAAATTCAAAGAAATGAACACTTTCAAACCTTTCTTTCCTGGAAATTTTAAAAAATTCAAAAGGAGTATTGTTTTTAAATTACGTACTTAAACCAATTTGGAGACTTCAAGAATGAAAAAATTAAATTAAAGAATGTTGCTCAGAAATGCTTTGTATATTATAATGTATGTGAACACAAACATAAGTTTCTTAAACAAAAATTAAACAAAATTTTTCTAAGGGCCCAGGGGCCTTAATAAGGCCTGCAAAGGATGTATTATGATTCGTAGAACTATTTTAGCACCAAATGCAACGAGTTTAATTATATGGAAGCTGACAGGGGGCCAAAAACCCGAAATGTTCCATCAAGGTAGTACTCGGAAGGACCTGCCGCAGGCACCTGACATGTGCTAACCACAATTGTTGTTGTGATAGACGCCTCTAACCTTAAGCAACGTTTGTGCAAAATTTGGTGGCAATTGGAGCACCGGAAGGGCTCCAAAACCAAGCGGAACCCCAATTTTGGATTACCAGAACTGAAGCAGCTCCTTATAAATGTCGTATTTAAAATGTGACAAACTTAATTTTAGCTGTGATTGTTAGATAAGCATCTCCTGCTTCTTCATACTAAATTTCAGCTGAAATAAAGCACCGGAAGTTACCAAAATACAAGCGGAACCTTACAAATTCTCAAATGCTAATCAGAATTAAAGCGAACAAAAATTTTCTACGGGCCCAGGCCCTTTATTAGAATCTACAATGGTTGTATTTTGACCCAAACGACTATTGTAACTCCAATTACAACGAATTTCATCACTTGGAAGCCGACAGGGGGCCAAAAACCTGAAATGTTCCATCAAGGGAGTACTCGGAAGGACCTGCTGCAGGCACCTGACATGTGCTAACCATAATTGTTTTTGTGATAGACGCTTCTACCTGTAACCAACATTTGTACAAAATTTGCTGACAATTGGAGCACCGGAAGAGCTCCAAATCTTAGCGGAACCTTAATTTTGGATTACCAGAACTGAAGCAGCTCCCTTTTAATGTCGTATTTAAAATGTGATAAACTTAATTTTAACTGTGATTGTTAGGATAGCATCTGTTGTATCTTTATACAAAATTTCAATCGAATTGGCGCACCGGAAGTCACCTAAATTCGAGCGGAACCCAACTAGTCCTGTTTAAACAAAAAAATGTTTATCAGAATTGAAGCAAACAAAAATTTTCTAAGGGCCCAGGGGCCTTAATAAAGCCTGCTATGGATGTATTATGATCTGTAGGACTACCGAAGCACCAAAGGCAACGCGTTTAGGCATTTGAAAGCTGACAGGGGATGACAAATTGAAAATGTTCCTTTGTGGGAGTACTTGGAAGGACTTGTTGCAGGCACCTGACATGTGCTAAACAAAATTGTTCTTGTGATAGTCGCCTCTTACCTTGAGCACCATTTGTACAAAATTTGGTGGCAACTGGAGCACCGGAAGGGCTCCAAATCCGAGCGGAATCCCAATTTTGGATTACCAGAGCTGAAACGGCTTCCCTTAATTGACGCATTTAAATTGTGATAAACTTGCGGTCAAATTGCGCATACAGTGAATTGCGCAGGTGGGGCATCCACGTCACCCCAGATGACGACGTTAGCTCAATAAAAGATGGGCAAAGATGTGAAATATAAAAACCTACGGACCTTTTCCTTCCAGCCTAAATAGATTCCACGGGTAAACTGTAACCTTTTCTTGGAACATCCGGCTTAACTCGCAGTTTCATGCCTCCTACGCATTTTGTCATATTCACCAACTAAAAGCCAAAGGAGGAGACGACGGCTCCCCAATTTTTATAATCACTCTGAAAAAGAGGAATTCCGGACAAATTCTTGAAATCATTCACGTTAATAATCAAGGGACAACGCAGAGGTTAAAAACGGATACTTTCTCAAAATTTGCAGGGAAATGGATTCACAACAAAGAAGCGATTACTTACGGCTCCAATGGAAAGTATTCTCTGACCTTGAGCAGGTTAGACATAGGAGAAGAGTTAAAGAGCGTGTCCAGCAAGGGGATTGACTTGTGAAGGGATGGCGCAGAATTTGTCAGGCCAACATGGGAGATTTACAATAGTTTGGGCAAACCAATTGATCTGCGTGATGAGCATGTGCATTTTGACAATTTCTGTCTTCGAAAAGGAGCTTTGGATAAATACACTTAAAATTTATTGCCTTATGTAATCTGAGAACCTGTTTGTAGAAAACATCTGCGCATAAATTATAAAATTAAATTCATTTAATCAAACAAGTGGTCTCGTTGCATTTATTGCATTATTTGAACTTTTTGCATTATTTTAAAGGATTCGGTACAAGCATAGCAAATTTCTCAGCTCATAAATAACTTAACTTGCGGTTACTTGCTAGATTACGTAATTCCTCAATAAAGTTATTTTTTGCAAATTCTGCGAATATATGTCACGCATTACTTATGTCATTACTTGACCTTACTTTCCTTCAACAGGTTACCTGTTGATAACTCTTCAAATACTTATTCCTTGATAAACCCCGTCCTTGGCGGAACTGCACACGAAGACCCAGACTGCTCACATCCCGAATTCAGACCTCATATTATTTCAAATTTACGACATTGAATTGCAAAAGCCTGTCTATGCATTTCCCCTGCATATCGTGCCAGATAACGACCGTTGTTTGAAGTTTGACCGTCAAAGGACAGAGATAAAAACTTATGTATAGTCCCCGTCACACTTAAGACTAAGGGAAAAGGCTTTCCTATTCTTGGAACTTCCGCATTGATTCAGATATTCAGGCCACTACTGGTTTCTGTTCCATTCACCAACTCAAACCCAAAGGAGGGAACGATCCGTTGCCAGTGATAAATATTTCCTTACGGAAAAGAGGAAAATGCAATTTTCTTGATATTGTTCACGTTTCAACTGTGTTTCACAAGAATTGCTTCCGACGAGCTTTTCAAGCTCACCGGGAAGTTGATTCATGCCGCGGAAGATATTACGTATGGATGAAATGAAAAATATTCATTGGTTTTAAGCAGCTTTGCCGAAAAAGGAGACTTGATGAGGGTGGAGGAGAATGACCTTGAACTTTGGTGGGACGGAGCGAATCATACTTCGCCGAAATGTGGAATCTAAAGAAGTTTATTGATTTCGTGAAATATGCTCTTAAACACAAAGATTTAAAACTAATCAATCAAATATAATAAAACAATAAATTTTCTATATTTATTTGGCGCTTGACCTATTTTATTCTCATACAGAACATCATTTTAGCACATAATATGGTTATTATTGAGACGAGTTCTGAACGAAATAATTTTGATTTACACACAAATAACACGCCACTTGCTTAACTAAAACTAGGTTGACACAAAGATTATTAAACTACATTAAATACTTTCATAATAATTATTCCTCACACTGCATTAAACATAAAACCGACTGCTCTCCCCTTCCAAGTTGCACTCTTCAATGACTGTAGAAAAGTGACTCCCCGACGAAATACTAATTCTAGCACTTGGCCTTGAAGGAGGCTGAACCAGAGATGGTCTTATTCTTGTGTAGAGGTTTGATTGATAAACCTCCAGCTTCGGCTCCGGATCCCTTTCACGAGAAGGTTGTCTCGCTGCCTCGAATGTCTTCCGAATCTCTGCTTCAACCTGTTGAGTTTCAGCTTGCCCCTTAGGATTTTGCTGCAGTATGATGAGTTCTTTGCACATTTTGCTTTTGAGGGGCACATTCATGGCTATGGATAAACACAAAGTATAATCATAATTATTTTCTTTAATTATCAATGCATACATATAAATACAGAGTTGCAAGATTAATCTAACCTCAGACACGGCAATTAAATTAAATCTTCTATCCTTCTTCAGCGTTGACTCAACACCATCAGGAATATCCTTAAAAGTCTCAATTGCATCTTTCAAAGTTTTACTGGCAAACTGGCTTGATTAAACTCCAGATTTCGAGAAATCCCAGCAATTGTCTTCTACCAAAATTGCCGGGGAATTATTCAACGATGACCTTGACGGTGGACACTGATTCTGTGACTTTGCTTTGGCATTGGACAGATCATTGATTTGACTGTTGAGGCGAATGAATACCCTGATGATGATTTAGACTTGTTCTTTGACTTTCCTCGAGACCGTGGTGACTTCAGCTTCTGTCACCCAAAAGAAATATTTATATTTTAAATTAAACTCAATAAAAAAGGGGATTAAATCATTTCAGAGAATTACGACAATTGCTGTGCCCGCTGCTCCTTTTCTGGTTTTTGGGAATCTTAACATTGTAGCTGTATGCCAACGGGATGACCGAGTTGAGAGCTCCATTCTGAACCGAAACGGAACCCCGACCCCTTCC